>RJWT010028941.1:0-15081 GCA_004365215.1 Cuniculus paca | reverse complement strand
TGTAAATTTAAGAGAATATATTAAATACATGAATGTTGACATGTGAGATTAAAGTATGGAAACTGAGTTAGATATGCTATTAGACCTAAGTGGACATTAATAAAATGACAATTAAATTTAATAGGGGAAATACACTGTCTTAAGATTTTGTTGAAATGTCCCTTTTCAGTGAGGTGTGCTTGACCACCCCGGCTCCTAATCACCTTGCCTTATGTTCATTGTTCTTTCTCACATTGATGCAATATGGTGAATAGTTAGAATCTTGTCAAAAAATGAAATGCCTGAAATGATAGAAACAGAATATGACTCAAGCAAGCATATTTAATGAACGGACCAGTTGTAGAGTTGTCAAGATTGTGGGAACTGTTAAGGAGTACTGAAACACCTAGAGACATGAAAAAGGAACAAAGGAAGGAAATGTGACATTAGGATGGAGCCCAAAGAGAGCTTGGGCCTTGGAAGAAACAGGCATCCAAGAAGCGGTGTAGCTGGACAGGGCACTGTAGTCAAAATGCATCCCCAAGCAGAGGTAAACTGAGGAAGGAATAACCTCACTTGCATCTACATTGGTCCAATTTGATGAGAAGCCAACTGGAAAGAGAATCAGGATATTTGTTCATAGGACACAGAACAGGTAAGAGAATGAATTTGAAATGAGTGTGACAATTAATTTTTACTGGGTTAAAGGATACCCAGAAAGTTGATAAGATATTTTTCTGGGTATTTCTTTGAGAAAGTTTCTGGTGAAGATTAGCATTTGAATCAGCAGTCTGAATAAAGAATACTGTCTTCAACAAGATGAGAGGGCATCATCTAATTAACTAAGGGATCTGGATATATCTAAAAGGCATGAAAATACCAAATACACTCCCTTTGGAGTACACATCCATTTTATCCTGCTCTTGCACAGGACATCAGAAGTCCAGGTTCTCAGGCCTTCAGATTCTGGGACTCACACTCATGCTCCACCTCCACCTCGTGGCTTTTGGGCCCTCGGTGGACAATGATAGCATTTGCTCCTCTGGTTCTCAGGCTTTCCATCCTTTCAGACTCAGGCTGGATTATTCCACTAGTTTTTCAACTTTCAGAGAACATACAATGACGGGACTTCTTGGTTTTCTCAATCTCATGAATGAAATCCCATAATAAACTTCCTCTTACGTACTTGAACATGTACGATTGGTTTTGTTTCTTTGGAGAACTCTGGTTAGTATTTCATTTGTTACTACTTATCTGGCTTCTCATGATAGAATATAAATTCATACAGTCTAACTTATATGTCTTGTTCAGTAATTTTTCCCAAGTGTCAGAAGAGTGTCAGGTATGAAGAAAGAAATGAGTAAGTGTTTAGTGAGGAGGATGCCACTAATCAAGCTTTGTTATCGTTATTCTCTGAAACTGAGATGTAAGAAAAAATATATGGTTAGTTTTGATTCAATTAGGAAATGAACATCCTATGACACCAGAAAGTAGTAATTTTTGTGATTATGAAGAGATAATCTGGGTGTTGAATCAATTAATTTTATATTCCCTGGTCAGATGTACAAATAGAATTAAGTAGTTTGAGATAGTGCCACAGAACCTAAATCCCAGCATTACAAATATATGAAGGGCTGTGAGTTCCTGATAGATGACCCCATGTAAAGAAGTAGTCAGAGAAAGACCCTGCTGGTGTCTTCAGTGATGACAGTGACAGAATCCACCAGATCGTCTGCCTGTTTTGAAAACAAAGGACAGAGCTGCAGATAGGTGTTTCTTAGGTGCTTCTCCATATGTTGAACCCAGTTTCACAGGGCACTGGCCAGTCCTTGTTTCCCTGCCTTCCTTATCTGGTCAGCATGCACCTGAGGTAATCTTTCATATTCTTAGGAAGTGAGTCTTACTGAAAATTATTTTAGGATTTAACTTCTTGAAGGATGCTTCTGATATGAATTTTCATCTTAAAGCTAAATAATGTGCAAACACTTCATAATCTTTTCAGTTATTCTTCTAAATGTTTAGATATCAGGACAATATAAATATGCTTCTTAAACCCCAAATTTACTTGATTATCAATATTACAATGCAATTTTTTTTACAGTTGACAAACAGAATTTTACTTATAAAAATTATAAATAGATGTATAATAATTAAGTCTTGTAATCTTGTAATCTTGTTAAGATTGTTGTTAAAATTGCACTTAATGGAAAATAGTCACATCCCAAAGTCTTAAATATTTCCAATGAGATGCAATTATTTTATAATTTTTGTTCTGCTATTTAATAGTTTTTTTTCCTTAATAGTCATTTCATTGATTATATTTTCCTAAGTTAGGATTAATTCAAAAGTAAAAGAGTATATGGTATATTAAGTTAACAGTTTCAGAAAAACCTGCACATAGTGCTTTAGAAGTTCCAAGAATGAAAAAACTATGTTCTTTCCTTTGGACAGCAGGAAAATGACAAAAGCTTAATATTACAGTAGAACTTTTGTTTAACACCTTAATAAGTTGAACTGTGTGAGGCTCCAATAAAGTTAAGTATGTCCAGTAGCTTCCAACTATGGTCTTGAAATCATGTAAACACTAAAATACTTTGCATATTGTTTCATCAGCCTGCATCTGAGGAATTTATTAAATAACATAAGGAGAGAATTTTAGACACTTGAAGGAAAATATCAACATAGTCACTGAAGGAACAGAAATAGAATTTCTATCTGTGTTGGTTTTGAAAAATGGACTTGAAATTCTTTGACACTCCTCCCATTGAGAGGTGGGACCCTTTGATGGGGGACTGTATGCCTGCTTAACTAAAAGAATACAGCATAAAAGACACTGTAACAGGTTTCTGCCTTGAGAAATTGGCAGCTCCCACTACTTAAGAGTGGCTAGTGGCCCCTAGATATTGGCTCTTCCTATCCAGCCACTGTGCTAGATGAAGCCCAACCATCACAGGAAAGAGGCCATTGGGTACAGATTCTAATGGCATCCTTAGCTCAGGTCCTACCTCTCTCCAAGAGTCAGCTTTCTCACCCAGATACCAGTGAGTGACTAAATGAGTGAGTGGGACTTTGGATGATATGAAGCCCCAGTCACTGAGTCAATCTTTCTGCCAGTTTTGGCCATGAATGAGTTCTGTCCAGATTTCAGATTCTTTTTTTTTTTAACTTTTTTTTAATTTTAAAGAGAATAAAAAACAGAAGGTATGGATAGCTATTTTGAAGAAAATAAGAGACATTATTGTGGCTATTGTTGGTTTCCTATTGTCTTGGTTTGAAGTCCTATAATACTTTCAAATTGCAGATTCTTGAGCAACAGCTTTGTCCCCAGCATTAGAAAACTATTACAGATTCATGGTGTTATGGTTTGTGTCTAGGTGCTCCCCCAAATTCTCATGCAGTCATGGGGCAGATTTCTAGAGTTTGTAACTGATTCATAGTACAATGCTGGGATAATAAGTGTGAGTGCTACACCCACCCTGGGACAAGTAACCTGCATAGAATATAAGGGAGGGAAAAAGTTTGTTCTCTCTCTCTTCCCCTTTCATTCTTGTTGCTTTTGCTGTCTACTGCTGTCATGAATGGTTGCCCCTCAGCCATACCACCCTGCCAGCTGAATATGGACTGAAACCTCCACAAACTGTGAGCTAAATAAGCCTTTCCTTCCTTAAATCTGGGCTTTGGGTATTTTGTCTCGGCAATGAGAGAAAAGTAACTAAGACATGTGGTAGCTACAGGAATCTATCTGATGTGTTTTTCACTTCTGCATATTGGATTTCTCCGATGGAAAAATGCTTTGCTCTGTGTCTCTTTGGGAATAAGCTATAAGATGCTGTAAAATTCTATTTAGATTTGGTTAATAGAAGTATTTTGTGAATTAAAATACTACTTAAGATAAAAAAGAAGCAAAATTACCTAAAATGGTTTTCTAGACCATTAAGCAGGTCTGAGGGGAATCCAAGGAAAATTTTTAGGGTCTGGATTTTCAGGCATCAATCATACTACCAACCTCTTTCTTCCTTCTTAGAAATCTTTCAGACATGCATCAGCTTTCCATTACATATCTACCTTACATTTTTGTATTGAATAGATTGTCACCTTTAAAAGTCTTCTATTTTCCTTCCGGTGCCACCACCATAGTTTTCCTGTCCTTTTCACATTCATTTCCGAAAAGTAAATGTAGCTTGTATGCACCTAAAGTTGTCAGCTATGTTACTTCCCCATTAATACTCATGTCTTGCTGAATATCAAAATTGATGTACCAAATTATACATTTGGTGAAGATTGTGCATTACCACAAAGATTTAGAATTCTCCTATACAATTTGTGTTTTAAACATGAGCTTATGAAGTATCTGTTTGGATGAATTTTTCACTATCCAGCTGTCATGCAGTACTTAATTTCATTCTCTTGTGTGTTTATAGCTTCCAAAATATATAGAAACTAAAATATTAGCCTGATGAATGGAAATCAGTTAAATTATCAGGGTGTGTTACTTGTAAAGACACTACATACACAAATTTTTACAAAACAGACAGAAGGAAATATTTTAGTTTTCAAAGTTCTGTATACTTATTTGATGTGGAAGAAAAATTTGAATATGTGATCTCATACTGATCATTTTTCTCTTTGATATATATACTTTTAGATTTCTGTAATATTACTTCACTTAAAACATACAAATTTAAGTCAATTATATAAATAACTTGAAATATATATCTTTTGTAAATCTTGTTTTTTTAAATATACAAAATACCTATAGTGAAAAACCCAAAAAATAAAAACGTCACTTTAACAGAGATGTTTTCTGACCCACTAAAAACCACCCTTTCCACTCATGAAATATTTTTTTCAGTGTGTTACTTTTTATTCCTACTTGCTGCCCAGTAGATCACTTGCCAAATTAGATCTTCATCAATCATGAATCATTATATATTACCTTTTTATATTCATTAAAAATTACTAATATTTAGAACAATATGAAAAATTTTACTTTTTTAGAATTACATACTTTGTAATCCATAAGGTTAACTGTCTTCCATAGAACTGGAATGTAGTCTTATCTCATTCTTAATGTAAATATCAGTGAAATGTACTGTTCTGATTTTGTTTTGTAGTACCCATGAGAATTTTTAAAAATACAAACTGTGCCTTTATATTTGTTACCTTAAATCATCTAAGTTATCTATTTCGAAGAAATAGCATTTCCATTTTACATATGATACAGTGAAGCCTTAAAAACTTGAGCAAACCTTTCACAAATGCATATTAAAAAGCATAAATGTCAGGAAGGAATGCTCCATTGTTCTCCCAAGTCTGCATTGCTAGCTGACAGCAATTAAGTAGAAGGTACCATTGGAGAATTCAGGTAACTGCAGTGTAAATAACTTTGTTCCCATTCTGTCTGTTATAATTAAGAGCTGCTTGCTATTCACAGAGTAAAATCTGTCCCTTATTGAACTCTTTTCCCAAATAGAAGGAGACAAATTGAAGGAAAACATGAATTCATATATAACTTGTTTTGGAATTTAGTTCATGAGCTTATATTTAAGGTCTACCCATAGGTGATGTAAAAGCTATGAAGGCATTACGAGGATAACAATTTTATCACACCTTTCTGTGATGTACCAATCATATTAGATATTAGAGTGCCTTCCAGAGGAGCTATTGTCCATTCCTGGTGGTGAGTGTATGCTATCCCACAGGAAAAACATGCAACCACACTGCATTGTACTTGTTTGTTCAGCAAATTTTTATCAAGTACTTGTTATGTGCCAGGCATTACTATAGCCATTGGGTACAGAATGAGACAAAATAGATCTCCTCTCAGTGGTCTGGGAGTTATCTGTTGGTAAAGGAAAGCAAAAAGAAGACAACCAAATCAACAAACTTGATCTTTATGGCAAGTGAGATCATAATAGACACAAATAAATCTATGAATAGTAAATAAAAAGAGTGATGAAAAAAAGAAGGGAGAGTTGGATGTGGATCAGTTGGAGAAGGATTTTCTGAAAGTGACATCAGAACAATTTATCAGAGGAGAAGAAAACTCTAGTCCTATAAAGAGCAGAGAGGAAACACTGAGATGGAACTAATCAAGATCTTATGTTGGACATATGTATGATCATTAATCACCATGAGTCTACATTCCTGTTTGAAAGACATCATGTTATCTCTATTTTCCATATACTGGTTTTCTTTACCATCTATCTCATTTTCTGTCAATGATCTTATAACTCATTTGTAGTGAGCCACAAAGGGCTGATCAACAAAACAATGGCCAAACTGCCCTCTTTTTCTGGTTACAGAGCTTTAACTTTCCTGGGTGAAAAAGCAGAAGTGACGCATGGAGAAAATTGATGGCAGTGCAGACCTTCTAGTCACTGTTACAGAAGGAGCTACTCAGGTTGGGACTCAAAGAAAAAAAATGTCCAAATCGGAGAGATTAGAGGATGTCAGAAGATCATTCAGATGATTAAAAAAGCACATGTGACAAAGGTCTTAAAATAACCTCAGATACGTCATACATGTTAAATTATCATATAACCTATTTTTAGTTATATACATACATGTTTAATGTGAAATAAATGTCATACAATAATATGCAAATGAACTGTCTACTGCATGTAGTTCATCCATGGGGTGGATTTCCTTTCCTTTTGTCTCTCTTTTCAGCAATTGTCTTTTTCATTTTCACTCCCTAAAGTAGAATTCTCTCTTCCAGGAAGCCCTCATAAACCACCATGTTGTGCCATGCATACCCTATCTGAGTTTTTACAGCTCTCTACCTGTGCCCTTTCCTAATCAGAGTGAGCTCAGACTATGCACACCTCACAGCCATGGCCTGAACCTCATCATTCATTGTGCATACTATTCCTCACACTTTGGAGGGACTCAGTGTATGTGGAATTAAAATGCACTTTTCTTGTTCAACTGCCATTGCAGTCAGTTTCTGTGCTCTGAATGTAATTTACATTCCTTGCAGCTTCCAAGAAGGAAACTTGAGAGAATTCTTTAAATCCCTGGAATAGGAAAGGTCTGTCACAAAAGGCAAGTTTCATCAATTTGACAGCACATGCAGCAACCAACATGCAAACACACTAATTTTATGATGCAGTAACACAGCATAAGCAAAAGCAAAATATACACAAAAACCTTGGAGAAAATATTTGTATCTCACAATGTAGACAAAAAGACTAACGTTTTAGTATAAAACAGTCCTAGATAGTAAGAAGAAAAATACCAAAAAAAAAAAAAAGGCAAAAGATACAGATAGCTTACAAAGATATATTAAAAATCACTTACTTATAAAGAAAAAAATATAGCATCTTCACTGAAATCTTGGTTTTCTATATCAGATTGTCAAAAATCAAAATGTTTAAGAACATACTTTTATTAAGGTTGTGGGGGAAGTGGTTCTGCCATATATCACCAGTAGACATGCAAAATGGTGCAACCTCTGCAAAAGAGAGATTGACAGTATCTTTGAATTTGTGCTATGTACCTTTGACTTATTCATCATTTTCTCAATATATATAGCAACGTGTATTAAATTGTATTTGTATAAGCTTACTTATTATCATTTTTTTTAGTAACAAAAGATCAGAAGAAAACCAAATTTAATCAATAGAGCCCTAGTTATATAAATCACAGTCCAACCACACAATGGAATATTATAGAAAGATAAAAAGAATGCAAATATCTCAAGACTGATACAGGAGGATCTCCAAGAGAGACTGCTAATGGGAAGCACAAGGTGCGGATCAGACTACATAGGGTAACAGAGACAGAGGAGCCATTTAGTCCTCTGCGTTTTTCTTAAAGAATCATGAAAAGAAACAAGAAACTAATAAAATCATTACCTAGAATGCACCAAAGAAAGAATGTAGAGAAAGCGAAGTTGTAGGGCAGCACTCCTCTATGTGTACGTTATTTTATTGACTTGTGAATTGTTAAATTATTAAAATTATTAAAGAAACCATCACCTTTTCAAAAGAACAGGACTGTAAATATTAGCTATGCATAAATACACCTTATATTTGTTGTTATTCAGGTAAGATCAAAATTATATATGAAGAAATAAATGTCACAATATCTGACTGTGGAAAGAAGAAAGCTTATAATAGTGGGAAAAGCATAATTTTGGAACTGGGGGGGTCTGTTTCAAATTAGAGCTTTCACCTGAAGTTAGGGATTGTCTGTGGCTTCTTACATTCTTTGCTCTCCTCATTCATACAGTGAGGCTGAGATCAGCATTTTAAGTAATTATGAAGGTCAAATACTAGAAGACATTGAAAGTTTCTAGTATTTCATCTGGCACACAGCTAACAGATGTTGAATCTGGAACTTGGTTGAGGCTACTGCTTTCTAGAA
Source organism: Cuniculus paca (assembly GCA_004365215.1). Lineage (NCBI taxonomy): Eukaryota > Metazoa > Chordata > Mammalia > Rodentia > Cuniculidae > Cuniculus > Cuniculus paca. The sequence continues at coordinate 6,732 of RJWT010028941.1, read as the reverse complement.
CCCTTTTTCATGCATACACACATAAGCTGCGGCAATTTGGATATCAGGAATAGTCATTCTGCTCATCCCACACATCCTTGGACATTTAGCCAAGAACTTATATCCTCTACAAAGACTTCTTTTCCAGGGAGACTACTTCACTTATGGTTAGCATTGCAGTTTTATATGTTAATTTCATCTTCTCAGAATGATAAGACTCTTTGTTATTCCCTTCTGTATTCTAAATAATTTCTAAGAACATCACAAGTGCTCAACCTATTTTTGTTTTGCTATAGGATGGAAAGCTTAAGTACAAAGAAGTGAAATTAGCCTAAGTCTAGAGTGCCATTTACTATACAGTAATAGAATTAATTACATTTAGCAGATGGTAAAGAGCTTTAATTAAAAGTGTATGGAAGTTACAAACCTAGTGCAGAGCTAGCCCAGTGTATGGCACACACCACAGGAGGGGAACCAGACTGAGCCAGCTAGCCCAGCATGCAGTGCATGCCACAGGTGGGATCAATCTGCAGGAAACGTCTAAAACAGCAGGTGAAACAAGGGACCAGAGAGACGAGGCTCGACAGTGGGTGGGAGCAGCAAGATCGAGCCTGGGCCCTGGCTGAGGTGCGCACACAACACCAGGCAAAACCAATAGTGTGAAAGAGTCTGAAACAACAGTGAGAGGCCAGAAATTGGCAAGTTAGGTGAACCAGCCTGGTGCTTCAGCACACAGATACGTGGAATAGAAGTGGATAGGGCTGCCATTCTATATCAGAAGGCTCTGGAGAACTCTAGCAAAAAGACTAGTCTCAGCCCCCACATCCAGAGGCCAAAATCAACTCCATACCCAGCACAAATCCTACAGAAAACCTGGCTGGAATACACAACACATTTCTGGGAACTGCCTTGGACACTACCACAGACCTGTGAACACCAGAGGAACTTCACTACTTTTATTTCTGTTTGTCTGATTGGTTATTTATGTTTTGTCTGGTTTGGGGTGACTTTTTTTTGTGGTTATCTTTGTTTTGGTTGGGTTTAGGTTTTTGTTGTTGTTGTTCTTTCCTTCTCTCTTTTTTTTCATTAGTAAAGCTTATTGCCTGTATTTTTGGTTTTTTTCTACTCATATTCTTTCTTTTTGTCCTCAACTGCCTCTTTAAATTATGATATCTTCAAGTGGTAAACATTGTTTCTTTTCTTCCTGATTCATTTCAAAACTCCTACATTTTTTCTTTCATCCTTTCTCTCTGTGTCCTCCAACTTCCCAAAACTTGGATGATCATCTGTTGCCACCCAACCTTGCTTTTCTATATTTGACCTCAATAATCTATCTTGCCCCGCTTCCCCTCTTGATACCACCCCCACTCCTACAACAGGGTAAAATCGCTCTACTAAGGGGAAAATCATTGTGTACTGGTACACATTCAATTTTGTTATATAACCATAGAATTTGATCCTATGGTCAAAGGTATCAGGTTAATAGTTACAACAGTTTGTCAGTAGCTTGTCTGTAATTGATAATATTGCTATTGCTAGCTGAACTGCTTTAGCCAGGATGTCATACATGTTATAATCAGTGTTTCTCCCTTACATGATAACACTGAATATATTGAGTCATAACCGTCACCATAGTCCAGTACCAAAAGACTGAATCAAATAGCAACATTTCATCATCAACAAATAGGGAAGGTATGTTCTTGAGACAGACATAAAGAACCACCTATAAGAACCACCAGAAGACATCCCTGAAGAACAGACATCTCCTAGGGAAGTTTCTATACCAGTAATAAGGCTATCTACCATAAGAAATTGGCAATTAGCAACAAAGGAAACAAAATAAAAGGGAAATTAGAAAATGGAAAATGACAAGACACAGAAGTAGAATGCAATCCCATATTCCCAGCTGACCCAGGACAAGCCCAGAACACAGTGAGATAGAGTAAACTAGAAATCAAGCACTGGAACTCTTGGAAATGATAGCAACCAAGTGAAAAAACAAATAGAAGTCTATAAAAATAATCACTCAGGTAGAAAAAGAAATTATGATCAAAATGAAAGATATTAGAGTAGACATAGATTTAAAAAAAATGAGATTTTAATAAAATAATGGAAACCATAAATGCCCAGCATAGGAAGGAAATGAAATCCATGAAACAGATCCAAACAAAAATCCAAGAGATCAAAACCTCCAATGAAATTATACACAATATATTAAATAAAGGTGAGGATAGAATATCAGATCTAGAAGACAGGACTGCAAATAATGACCATGAAAAGAAAAATATTTTAAAAATAGCAAGAGATTATGAAAAGCCAACCCAACAGTTGCAAGATGAAGCAAAGAAGAACAACATAAGATTGATTGGAGTTAATGAGAAAGCTGGAGACAGTGCAAATGTCGTAAAAAAACCTCTTCACAGAAATAATGGCAGAAAACTTCCCAAACATGGATAAAAAATTTGACATACAAACAAAGGAAGCATATAGAACTGTAAACAGCCAAGACAAAAATAAATCTACACCAAAGTATATAAAAATCAAGATTCCAGAAATTCAGCACAAAAAGAGATTGTTAAAAGCAATTAGAGAAAAGAAACAAATCACCTATAAAGGAAAGCTCTTCAGAATCACAGTAGACTTCTCAGTACAAACCTTCAAATCAAGGAGAGCTTAGAGTGAGGTATTTCAAGCCCTAAAAGTAAACAACCTCCAACCTAGATTGATGTACCCTACAAAACTATTTTTCAAAATTGATGGAGAAGTAAGATACTCGGATGACAAAGAACAACTGAGGGAATTCAGGACCACCAAACCAACTCTTCAGAATGCTCTGAAGGATGTATTAGAAAGAAAATGAAAACCACAATCAAAAGAATACCAATAGAAAGAGACCAGCAGGTAGGGTAAAGCAATTAAACACAGGGGTAAGGAATGGAGCCAACAGTAAGAAAACCATATGAGAAAGACAGGTCAATACATATCTGTCATAACCACTAATGTAAATGGTCTTCATTCACTGGTCTAAAGAAATAGAATGGCAGAATTGATCAAGAAGAAAGATTCAACAATATGCAGTATTCAAGAAACACATTTAACTCAAAAACAAATTCATAGACTGAAAGACAAAGGATGGAAAACAATATTGTATGCCACAGGAGCCCACAAAAAAGCAGGGGTGGCTATTCTATTTGCAGACAATGAAAACTTCAATCCAAGACTGATCAAAAGAGATGAGCCACTACATTCTTGTTAAGGGAATGCTCCAAGAAGAAGTGACAGCATATATATATATAGAGAGAGCAACCAATAGGTCACACAGGACATTGAAGAAGAAATTAAACAGTATCCACAATTGAGTGAAAACAATGATAAACATATTGGAACTTATGGGATGCAATGAAAGCAGTCAAATGAGAGAAATTTATAGTGATAAATTATCTTATCGGGAAAACAGAATGAACTCAAATAAACAACTTAATGTTGAACTTCAAACTTCTAGAAAAAGAAGAACAAATCAAACCCAAAGCTTAAACAAGAGAGGAAATTATAAAGATCAGAGCAGAAATTAATACAACTGAGATAAAGAAAACAATACAAAGAATCAATGAGTTGAAGGGTTCTTTCTTTGAAAGATTAAATAAAATTGATAAACCCCAACTGACCTTATCAAAAACAATAAAGAAAAGACCCAAATTCAAGTAATTGGGAATGAAAGGGTGAAATCACAAGGTATCTTGTGGAAATTCAGAAGTTCATCAATACCTACTGTGGAGGATCACCTGGACAACTCTCCTTGAATAAAGGGCAATTACCTCCACTTTGGCTAAATCTAGTCCTACCTCCATGTACTGATAGGTACAGAGCTGGTATAGCCATTTCCTTTTCCCTGCAATTGACTCTACACAATGTAAATAGGGCTAGCTGAGGTGCTGATGGATAATCTTGGAAGGGATGTGACAGTTGCTGTTTCCCTTCCCTGTGACTCCTATCAAAACATGGTTTTGCCAGGTGGGAAGAAAAAGCCTTGGCTCCAAGGCTGTCAACTGGGTTTGAGCCTCAAGATAAGAGGCTATGATTTCCCAGGGCATGAAAGTTTGCACATCAGAACTGAAGCACCAACTCCTAAACATTAAATGCTACCTCAGTTGTGCTGTGCACATTGGTCTTTCTGCATATCCTTCTCTCCATATATTGCAGAGGTACTTTCAGACCTCATATACAGCCCAGCTCACAGTACTCATGTAGCTACCATCATTCTCATAGTCACTCATCCTCAAACCACTTCCTATTTGACTAATTAATAAAATCCAGGTTGGCCTTTGGTCTAAGCCTTTGTACCAGTGAACTTTTATCTTGGCCAGACTTAGGAACCCTTGGTTGCCTGTAATTATAAATATGTCTTAATGTCTTCATTCTCACTATGGGCTGCACTGGAAGTGGTAGATTGAAATTAACTCACTAGAATTCCAATAATGTTTCTATTGGATTACAAATCTGAATTTTACAGATTGCAATGAGGATGGGAAAGAGATCTCTATATTTAGTGCTCAATGTGGCCAGAACATACAACCTTCATTCCATGGTGACCACTATCCAGAATCAGATGCTGGCAACCCATTGGACTTTGCATGACGAAGTTTAAGGTAATTGGAGCATTTTACTAATTATAGTGCTCAGACACAAATAGGATGTAGGGGTCTATTCATCAAGGGTAACAATAGGGCAAGCACATTCTTTATCTGCAGGAGAGAAAGATTTCAGCCTACTGACTTTAAAGCTATTACAAGTTGCTGACTGTAAACTGTCATCTAAGCAAGTTTTTAGATTACTCCATCAGATAGCTACATTCTATCCTTCCTTCCCCAAAGCTGGTACAGTTGATATAAGAGTTTGGGATAACACAGGTAGAAACTTTCATGAAGCTAAAACCCAAAATTAAAAAATCCATACAAAAACTGTAACCACATGGTACCTAGTGAAGGTAACACTATTGTCTTTGCAACATAACTTGGAAAAAAGAAAAAGAAAAAAAAGCAGGCTAGTCACAGTTTACTGTCAATAAAGACTGTAAGTTTAAAATAGAAAAGAGCCCTGAAGTAACCATAACAAAAGAATCAGATTGCCACGGTAACATGTCTCTGAATGGGCTGCTGGAGACAACTGAAGGTTGTTTAAAAAGTGCAAATAATCAAGTGAATTCACTTCTGCAAGATATTCATAAAGAAATGTGAAACCTTTCCAGTTTATTCACATGGTTGGTTTCATCCTCCACACCAAGTGGGAAGATAATGCTTCCACCGCCATGCTTCCCATAGGCCTTTCCTCCCATACCACAGAGTCAGTTCAGTGAGCCCCTTCCTCGCCACCCCCAAGAAAGCTAAAGTATCGTGATGTGGTATATGCTCAAACAATATGCTTTCCAGTCACTGAACAGACTCAAAGCACCCTACTCATAAGCACAGTATGCACACAGCTTTTAACCATTTTTTCTTGGAAAAATTAAAGCAGAGCATTGTAGACAATGGAGTTCAGGGGCTCTGTATGCTTGGTTGTTTGTTTAACTTTACTCAAGGTTTTCAAATGGTGCCAGGTGATGTAACTCATCTTGGTCAAAAGTGTCTACTGCCAGGACAATTCCTACATTTTGAATCACATGTAAAGACACTCATTTCAGAACAAGCTACAGTAATCAAGATAGCAAGGGGATAAAAACTTAAAAGCTATTACTCAGGAAATGCTATCTGGCGTGGGCAAATATGCTGATTTCAATATTTACGCCTGGGCTCTGTCCCTTTTTTTTACACAATGTAAAGAGCACCTATGCTGTGCTTGGCTTGGATTTCTATCCCAGAGAAAGGCACACCCAATAACTATTTCACTCAAGAGTCCTACAGAAACTAACACCCAGTTGGTAAGCACAATTGCAAGAGGCTGTAAATAGGGAAATTTCTCGCATCAACGTGACTAAAATGCTCACTTGTCAATTAGCATTATAAGAACACCAATGATTGTAAATAAGCCTTAGCCTCAGCAGTTCACTCTAAAGATGTATCTGTTTACATTCATGCATGCCAAAATGTTGGATCCACCACTCATGCTTCAGTGCTTATGGCACAGACTATAACCCAAAACCTTCACAACAAATTCCATGTGATTAAATGCTTCATTGTGGCAAGTAAGAACACACTAGCCAACACTGCACAGCGCCTCTAAAGGCGCCAGTCCCTTTAGGTACCCAAGCCGTGCCAAACCTATGTCTGTGTTGCATGAAAGGCTTACATGGGAAGAAACATTGTAAATCTAAATTTCATAAAATCAGCAGAGAAGCAAACCACATGCCCAAAGGACCCTAATAAAAATAAAAGACCAGTCAGTCAATACTCAAATGATTGGACCTAGTTAAACCAGTTATATCTGTCCAAACGAGACAAGCAACAGCCCCTGGGCTTCCCTCATTTCCCTGGTTCACTGGACCAATCAGAGTGCAAAATTAGATTTACCAGAAGCTTCTCACATTCACTAATGTTGGGGAGAGAAAAGCCAACTTTAATTCCCACTGAAATTTCCTCTCGTATCTTTAACCCCATGTGTAAACCTGATAAAGATGAGCATTTAAGCAAGAAATTTTATTTTTCCCAGGGCATTTCGGTTCATAGACCTACTTGTACTATTCAGTTAAATGGAAAAGCTCTTACTGGATTTGTGAATATGGGAACTGATTTCATCGTAGTAATCAGCCAATCATGGACG
>RJWT010028940.1:0-15058 GCA_004365215.1 Cuniculus paca | reverse complement strand
AGACAGTGCTTCTGGCTTCTAGTAAATGCGTACTGCAAACACCCTACAATGTATGAGGCAGCCTGTCACACAAATGGATACCCACTCAGAAGGCAGGCCATGTGAGGTTAAGAAACTGTGGTCTAAAGGGCCCTTGCCTGGAAAACTGTTCACCTGGTCTGGAAGAACAAGTCAATTTCATGAACTCTCAAATATTTTAGAGGCACTTGCTTACAAAAACAGTTACTATCTCAGAATGAAGACATTTCTCAAAATGAAATGCCTGTCACTATTTTTAGATTCTTCTGAGAGTTCCGTGAACTACAGAAAAAAGTGTATTTTCGTAAAGAATGAGAAGTTTCACAGATTTGCACCTCTCAGATCAAAGGGAAGACATATTCGGAATTAGAAAGTTTCAAAATACCCAGGCATTACTGATTTATTCCTTTGTAATGTATTGCTTTACATAATAATCAGTGGTGACTATTGATTTGCACTTATTTGGGTATTGCTATCTAATTTATATATATTAATTCTAACTATTCTATATTTCAGTTGAAGAAAAATCTTGAATTAAAATAGTTAACATAGCAATCTTGACTTTGCTTTCCCTTTCATGTGTCCTGTTGTCATAATGATATAGGAGAAATATAACTCCCAACTTGTTAAATGTTAGACAGTCAAATTTGTGTCTTTTGAAATCAAAGAATGAATTTTGAGGAACGACAGAGGTTAAGAATAGAAGAGATTTACTGAGAAGAAGCTTCTGAGAGACAGGAGGATGTCCTGAAAGTAGGTTGTCACTGAGGTCACTTTTCTAAGAATGTTTTCCAGAGCATTATGGGTAGAAAAATCATGAGGTTAGTACAACATGGGACAAACTATAATAACCAATAAGATTGTAAGTATAGCCACTTAGCTAATATTGATCCAATGGGGAAGCTGGGCATGTAACAAGAGTATATGGAAGGCATGGGTCTGGATGCTTTGGTCCCCCATCTGGGTGACTGGTGTTTATCTGACCTTTATGACCAGGTGATAGCAATTATAGTATAATTCTAAGTGACTGCTTATCCCTTCAGGAGGCATGTAGGTCTGGCCATTGCATCTTTTTCTTGAGGATTGATCATCTTCAGATGCGCCTCTACCCATAATTCTGATGTCTTTATCTTTTCTGCTGACTTCCTTGAAAGCCCAGACCTTTACTTCACAAAGAAAATTTTCTTGGATTGGTCTCAAAATATTATTTCTTTATAAGTTGCTTAATACAGTTATAATAGCATTTTATCAAGTATCAGGAGACTATAATCTGTCCTTGTTCTATTGCTTTGGCTTTGCATGAGACACTGAGAGTCTTTTTTCCTTTTTGCTCATTGAAAAATGAAGACAGATAAAGCAGATGGTAGCTGCTTTTCATACATTATCATTTCAAATTGTGATAGCTAAGTTTTTGGAAACTTAAGATACTGACATTAACCACTGCTCAGACAAAAATCGGACTTCCTTGAGGGTAACTGGATTTCAGGGAGTCACTATGCTAGTTAAAAGGAGGCTGAACTTATTAAAAAGGAGTTAATGTCTTCATTCTCAGGGTGAAGTAAATTCTGCCATGGTCAGTGGGAAGGAAGATTCAGTTTGGTGGGAAATGGTCGAGGAATTGTATGGGAAACCATAACATAACTAGAAAGGAAGAAAAAAGAAAAGATATGTGTCAGGTAGGTCTCTGTGGTTGCAAGCAACAGCAACTGACTGACTAATGTCAATGAAAACAAAAAAATTTATCAGTCAAATGGCAATTCTTGGTATGTAAGATGTGGAGTGGGTGGGGTAGTGGTAACAAACTGACATACTTGCTGAAACTCCCATGACTGAGGGGACAGTGGATCCCTCAGGGAAGAAATCTGTGAAAAGGACCAAAGAGTAAGAGAGTATTGAATATCAAAAATAATACAAGAAGTAGAAATATTTGTAGAATAAATGGGAGGAAACTCGATAGCTTCAACCTACTATTGATGACACAGCTGTTTGAAGCAGGTGAAAGTGTATTTTACTGTTTGGAAGAGTCAATATATATATATATCAAAGAGACAGAGACAGAGAGAGAGGGAGAAATGGAGGGAGGAATGGAGAGGGAGGGGGGAGAGAGACAGAGAGACAGAGAGAGACAGAGAGAGAGAGAATGTACCAGGAGTGAAAAGTGAAATAAATCCAATTCAATTCATTTAGTCTTGAGCATTTTTTTTATTTTGAAAAGAATATAACCAAACAAAATAAAACAGAATAGAGTCAATCACAACAAAACGATGAACATGGTACATGACTTCTAAACAGGGTAAAAGGGAATCAATAATGGCTACCATGATGCATCTTGTTATCTTCAATATAACTGCCCATACCATCAGGGATAAATAAAATCAAACAAAATAGAACAGAATAAAACCAGTAAACAAAACAAAACAAAGCAAAACAATGAAAGCAATACAGAACTTCAAGATACTAGTAAAACAGCAGTAGCTACCATAATGCTTCTTGTTATCTTCAGAATAGTTGCCTACACCTTCAGACATAATACAATCAAACAGCACGGAATAGAATAAAATCAATCAAAACAAAACAATGAAAGCAATACAGGGTTTCTAAACAAGATAATTGGACATCCTCAATGGCTGCAATTATATATTTTGTTATTTTTGAAATAGCTGTCCATGCCATCAAGTATAATAAAATCAAACAAAACAGAATAAAATGGAACTAATCAGAATGATGAAGACAATTTGAGTTTCAAATCATGATAATAGTGGCCACTTTAACAGTGGCTACTTCCTTCCCTCTTTAGATAATTCCTCCCCTTTGACTTTCCCCATATGTATTGTGCATTTTAGATATCATTAACTCCTTTAGTTTGTTATACTAGGGAGACAACACAAAATTCACCCATGTGACTCTGAGCCATTTCATCCATGAGTATGATCTCAAGTTGCCTCCATCCACCTACAAGAGCCTTGAGGTTATCTTCCTTTATAGCTGAGTAGGTTTCCATTGTATAAAATGCCATGTCTTTCTTATCCATTCTGCAGTTGATGGGTAAGCTACCCCTACTTTTATTTTTCTGGCTCCCTGTCACATAGGGCATTGTTCACTGTCCTTTGACTTTTAGTCTATGAATTTTCTTTCTAGTAAAATGTGTTTCTTGTACAGAGCATATTGATGGATCCTGTCTCCTGACCCACTCTTCCTGTGTTTCCTTCTGTTGGTGCATTGAGGCCATCTACATTAATAGTTATGGCCCTCTTGCACTGCGTTGTCTCTACCATGCCATTTTCCTGACATTGGCTCCCTATTTTTCCCCTCCATTCAATTGATTGCCCCCACTTGATGGTCCCCCTCTGACATTGTTCCTGAGACTGTGGTCCTTTTTATCTCTCTCTAGAATGTCCTTTAGTATTCTTTGTAGGGTTGGTTTGGTGGTCATGATTTCCTTGAGTTGTTTTTTGTCATGGAAGTATCTTGGTTTTCCATTAATTTTGAAAGAAAGTTTTGCAGGGTACATGAGTCTGGGTTGGAAGTTGTTTTCTTTCAGGACTTGCAATACTTCACTCCAGCCTCTTCTTGACTTGATGGTTTGTGTTGAGAAGTCTGCTGTGATTCTGATGGGTTTTCCTTTCTATGTGATCTATTTCTTTTCTCTAACAGCTTTTAATATTCTGTTCTTGAGTTGAAAGAGATCTTTCCTTTCGTGATCACAAGCTGCAAACCTGTCTTCAAGGTTTGAAAGTCTATCTTCAGTTTCTTCAAATGGTTTTGTCAACTTTCAATGGAGTTTTTAATTTCCTAGATATCTCTTTGAATCTGTTTCATGCATTCTATATCTCTCTTGTATTTTTCATTCATGGTTTCCCTCATTTTCCTATGCTCCTCTATTTTTTTAATCTATGTCTTCATTAAAGGTGCTTAGCAATTCTTTTATTATGTTTTTCATTTCTTCTTTTCCCTGGGGGATAGTATTTCTGTTCTAATTTCTTTTATATCCTAATGAAGTTGTGTTTTTACTTCAGTTGACATCACTTCAGACATTTCAGGTGTGTGACTCCTGATCTCTTCTGTGTTTACCTCTCCTGGACTTGTGCTGCTTGGGTTGGATACCAGGGATTGTCTTTTCCTTCTTTGTCTTGACATATTCCTGGGTTCTTCCATACATGGGGTAGTGGGGTCCCAGGGACTTTTGGCATTGGCTACAGTTTCTCTGAAGCAAGACTGTTTGGTTTTTCTAGACAGTGCTGGCTACGGGTATCTGATGGTGGATGCCTGTGCTTCTGCACTGAGCTGGGTACCGACCCACAAAGGCCCTTGGAGTTTGCATGGGAGCAGAGCCAGCCAGGGCCTAGGAACCTACCCGATGTTCTCTGGAACACGCATGGGAGCGGGACTCAGTCCAGGCAACTTCTGTGGGTCCGCACCCAACCTGGAGCTGCTGGAAGAAGCTGGCACCATTCCTGGCCCTGAGTTTATCCTGCCAGACTCCAAAATGACTCCCAGCCAATTGCTCTCTCCCGCGGGAGAACTGAGTCCTCTGCACTCACAGCCAGGCAACGCAGACCTCTGCATCTGCTGCTCTCTTCCACCGCTGCACCTCTCCGCAGAGAGCTCTGGGGTTGCCAGCCACCACCACGACCCCATGTGTCCCCAGGCTCCAGCAGCTCCTCTGGCAGGGTGATTCTGGCTCCAGGATAAGGCGCAGCCAGCTACCGCCTTCTTCGTTTAAGTTTTTCTTTTTACTCTCTCTGTGGGCTTCAGTTCACATTTTAAATTCTTCCTGGGTCCAGGGGACTCACTTCCTTCCTTCATGTCCTCCCCATGATGCTATATTCTAGCATCTGAACTGTTTCTCTCAGAGTGTCTGTTTACTCTGCTGCTTACTGTTCCACCATCTTCTTGGAAGTCTATTCTTGAGCATTTTAGAGGTTGTCTTTGGGGTACCTTGGGCTCAAGATCCAGAAGAGAAAACAGTGCTTGTCCCCACTGCTCCCAGCCTAGTGACACAATAATTGTGAATTCCTCAGTTTTAATTGCCCACTAGGTCCCAAGATTCTTGCTTTCAGAACATGTCTCATTTACTCCTCCAAGTGCTCCTTGAGACTACTCCTATTGTCATCTCCATTGTGAAGACACATTCAGCAGGAGTGATACAAAGGGCTAAAGGTTAGGAAGTGGGCAGAGCTGAGTAGGGACTCCAAGGCCTGGGAATTTTGATTATTTGTTTTTATTTTGTTTTGGTGCTAAAGCTTCACCCTAGGGCCTTACAAACTTTACTTCTGAGCCCTACTTGCAGCCTGTTCTACCTTGCCGTCATTCAGGAATAAGAAAAGAGACAAAACAGAATTACAGAATGAAAGGTGCAGCTCTGCACTGTGGCATCTCCAGTGATTGACTGAATCACTGAGCAGTGTGGTGGTCAGGAACTGATGCACTGCTGCTCCCTGTGAAGCCTGCAGCAAATTACGAAGGACAGCCATGTACAATCTGTGCCCCAGAGCAGGCGAGAAACTGCTCTAAAGCAAAACAGAACCTGCCTTTCTCTGTCTGGGACATACCCATGTACCAGTGGTCTATTTCTTAATTAATTGATATTTTAATTGGCAAAAATTATATATACTTAGGGTATACCACATGATGTTTTGACATTTGTATTATTATAGAATGATTAATTCGCCTCTCATCTTTTGTGGTGAGACATTTAAATTCTCTTAGCACTTTTTCAGGTGTACGTTATTATTAACTATAGCCATCATGCTGTACAAAAATCTCCAGGACTTATTCCTCCTAACTGAAACTCTGTACCCCTTGACCAGTGTCTCCCCACTCAGTGGCCTTTTGACCCTTCTCTAACATGATTCTAACGTGACTGCCTCCATAGAAAGTGCAGATTTCTAGCCTAAATTTGTTTTCCTAAGCAGGGTAACAATGTGTGTGTCTCTTCTGTGTAGAGCTCTGAATAGCAGTGTCTTGGGCTCCCAATGAATACTAGTATTTCTGATCTGGTGGAACCACTGGCTCATAGCCGCCTGTCGGAAGGCATCTCAGTGTCAATGCCTGACTCCTGATGTGGGAAATACACAATGGGCTTCAGCTTTTAAGGTAACATGGTTCTTTCTCCTGTATTTGTTTTAGCATTTTTAGTTAAAATGTATACTTTTAGAACAGAAAAAGTCATGTATTGAGAAGAATACTTGATACACTGTGGTTAATCTAAAACTAATCACTTCTCTGCCACATACGCCTTTGTTTACAAGGCGTCTGTTGTAGGTGCTGGAAATATAAGTGAGTATGACTGCTTCACACACTGAATCTAAACAACTAAGACAAATAAAGTGTGCTTGGCCCTGTGTATGCATAGATTCATCCATGTAGTCAGATCCGTGGTGGCTGTACTTGTGCTGAACATGAACAGACTTCTTTCGTTGTCTTTATTCTTAAACAACACAATAAAACAGCTATTTACATAGCATTTACGTTGCATTAAATATTATAAGTAATCTAGAGATGATTTGACATATACAAGAGGATGTACGAAGGCTAAGTGTAAATGCTGTGCCATTTTATGTCAGTGAATTGGTCATCTGCAGATCTTGGTATCTGTGGGGGGTTCTGGCATCAATCCTCACTGGGTGCAGAGGGGTAGCCACATCTGCATGTGAGATCAAGCCTAGGATGTCCTTGCCTTCCTCGCCACCATCCCACAGCTGCTCTGTGGCTTTTGGACCTTTTCTCCAAGACACTTGCAGGCCACAGTTTGTGCAGTGGCTGGTGTCAGGTGGAATTGATAGCCTCTCAGGCCCACTTTGGGTTGCTTCTTTTCGTAGTCCTGTGTTTTGGAACTCTAGGCCTCTGCTTTTGTTTTCTTTTCCTTTAAAAAGTCATTGAAGTGCAGAGTGTTGGCAGTGACCTTTGGAAATGTTTTTACAGCTTACAGAGACTTCCTGACATGTTTTATTAGCTCTCGGTGGTAGCTAACAAAGTGAGTTTTAGCAAAGCCACTTACCATGACAGATTAGAGCCACTTTCAGAGTAACCGGTCACCAGAGCTATCATGGAGGCTTGATGACAGGATAAGTGGCCATCATTCTCAGTGCCCCTCAGCAGGGTGCATGTGATTCCGTCTTGAAGAGGGGAGGTGATCCCTCTGAGAAATGCACTGACCGTCTTATTCTGACAGAACCTCAAATACTGAGACCCTTTGCCCCAGTCAACAGAGATGTTATGTTAGTGGAGGGATTCATGAGCAAGTTATTCCACAAAGTTTTTACTTTCTACCTTCACAGAGGTAAAAGATGAACCAGAACTGGACAACTGCCTTATAAGAGGAAGAAAAAAGTGAAAACAATGCTTCCTGAGAATTTATGAGTATCATGTAGGGTATTCGTTCTCTCTCTATAGATTTTTTTCTACCAGGAGGGATGATTTATTAAAGTGGTATAGATTTTGGACTCTGGATTTCCACAGTTCTGGATTCAAATGCTGCCTGTTTCACTGATAGGGTAGATGATCTGGAGCAAGTGACCACTTAAGACTTGATTTTCTCCAGTAAGAAGTAGGGTACACAGGGTTTTTGTGAGGGATATAATATGACCATGCGTATAAAGTACTCAGAACAATGTTTGACACAAAAGTATTCAAAAACATGAAATTGTTTTATAAAATTCCTTGGAGTGCCATGTTCAACATTGTTTATGGAATAAATATATCTTTATGTGTCTATCCAACTAAGTCCAACATTTTGCACAAGTCCTTAGGGTATGGTTAATAGGTCTTTGTTCCCATAGAATAGAGTATGAATGGTATCCTTGGAGTCATGCAACTGAGCCATCCCCTCCTCACCTCTCTCTCTCTTTCTCTCTGTTGGCTACAGGTTCAAATGCAAAATTCATGTATCTTCTTACCCCACACAATTACTGTACCTGTGTTTATTTGGGAGTAGTTACTCATATACAGACATAACAGAAAAAGTAGAAAGTACCTAGACAGCAGTTTTCCCCCAGGACAGGGGAATGAGCTCAAGGCCTTGGCACTGAGCTACATTTCCAGCTTTTTTTATTTTTTATTTTGGAGACAGTGATTCACTAAATTGCTCAGTTGCCTGGCTGGGCTCACACTTGTGATCTTCTTGCCTCAGCCTTCCAAAGTGCTGGGATTACAGATATTCACCACAATGCCCAGCTGGAACCTAGGCAGCATTTTAGGCATGTGTGACAGGACCTTATGCCCTATGTATTTTGTGACAGACTATGCACAGAACTGTTATTTCAGATACACTCTACCAGTCTGGTACAAACATCTCTCTAATGAAAATCAGAATCTAAGGCAAAAGAGAAGCTAAAAATAAAACTCCAGAGACAATCAGTTAGGCAGCCTTTTTCCTCAGACAGCTTTGTCTCAAGTCTTTCTACCTCCAGAACAATAGGATTCCTCATGAACTGTGAATCTGTGGAAGAGGAATCCAGGGAAAGAGGACATTTTTTGATTCTCTTCTGTACACCAGTTGATCAATCTCTGAAAGGTTATTAGTAGTCATGATGACATTTATCCTTATTTTATAAATAAGGAAAGCAAGACAAATCAGTTGTATAAGTGATGCCGAAATTACACAGCTGGCAAGGAGCAGATCTTAGAACTGACTTTTCTCTTTACAAAATGCTGATCTCTCCACTGAGGGCATCTGAAGTGTCAATATTCCTGCATTTTCTGGAATAGAATGAGAATAATAGAGATTTTAAATCAGCCTTGTTGGTAAAGTAAAAGCAGACTTTTGTTTTGTTTTGTTTTGTTTTGTTTTGTTTTGTTTTGTTTTGTTTTGTGTTTTTGAGACTCCTGCTGTGTAGTTCTGGCTGGCCTTGGACTCACTGTGTAGCCCAGGCTGGCCTTGAACTTACACTGATCCTCCTGCCTCAGCAAGTGCTGGGATTGCAGGTGTGCACCACCAAGCCCAGCCCAAAAGCTGACAATTTATTTTGACCACCTTGTCCACGTTTTACAATTTGGCTGTTTTTGAAACCCAAAAGTCTAGAACTACTACTAAGTTACATGGTTTTGCTTCCCTCCTTGCGTGCAGCTGTTTTCAGTGGCGCTACTTGAGCTGCAGGACGTTCACCCACCCTCTGGGCCTAGCATGTGGTTTCAGCCTATATTTTTCCTTAAATTTTGATAATGTTCAAGAATTACCTCCTTCTGCATATGACACAGGAGTATTTCCTTGTTCCTTTGTTCAGATTCTGTCCTCCCGCCCAAAGATTCCCAATAAGATTTACCTGAAAAATGTATTAAATTTTAAGGCTCCAGGGACATGCTCAGAGATTGAGTGCATGGTTCTGGGTGGGACTCAAATATGAATATTTAGCAAGACTCTGGGGAGATTCTTTTGCTACTTATAAGGGGGTAATACTTTCAGGAACTCTTCTGTGAGAGCTGATAGGACTGATTGCTCCTCTACATTGAGAAGTCTGTGTTCCTTCCATAGAGACTTAGAGAGACGTGGTGTCATGTCGGACTCAATTTTGTGAATTATATGAAATTTCTGCATCTCTCTCTGGTTAAAACATTGGAGCAGAACCATCCGCTTTGCTAAAATCAAAGTCAGCTTCCTGCCAAAATCAGCTTAAGTAAAATTAATCTTTAAAAAAATTACCTAAATTTGAAGTCATTTTACACTAAACTAAACATATGATACTGCAAGCTAAATCCTAGGGCCACTGGGACAGTCTAAGCCCCGTGTGCGACGTCACTTTGTCACCATGGAAGTGAAGGCTTGCAGTACAAATTCCACCTCTATGCCATTTCCCTTCATTGCAAATCAGCTATGAATTTCATCTATTTTTAACCACACCCATACAAGGTATTGACTATAAACACTTTCATGAAACTACTTTAATAATTTATGTCTATGGTTTCCAAGTTTTCAACCATCCCATGCTCCATATGAAACAACAGATTTGCAATAGGACTATCTCATTAGAGGAGGGGATTATTGATCCCGGAGAAGTGCATCAGTTTATCCAGGGCACAAGAGTAACTTGAAAAGCCTTACACTTTTCCCAAGAGATACTTTGTCCCTGCCCATCCCACCCCACCATTCATTTATACAAATAAACCTTCCCAAGATCAGATAGCCTGCCTGTATTCAAAACAGATTGTCAGGCAGTAGCATCCCCTCATCCGACCATCAGTGAATGGACTACATTTTACTAAGGCCCTCTTCTTCCCAACTGAGACCTTCTTTTTTAAGAAAAGAGGAGATGTCAAGAGCAGGTGTGAGTACAGCATTCACGACTTTGCTTCTCTGCTTGTCTAGTCAAACCTTAGGTTCCCTTTGAGTCAGTCTGTTCAGAGTATAACAAAATACCAGTGAGATGGGGGCTTCTAAATAACAAAAATTTGTTTCTCAAATATGGAAGCTGGAAGACCAAGGTCAAGATACCAGCACAATCAGGTTCTTGTGATGGTTTCTTCCAGGTTACAGATTCCCAACTTCTCCCTTTGTCCTTAGTTGGTAGGAATAACGAGGGAGCTCTCAGGGGCTCTTGTGTAAGGGTGCTAATCCCATTTATGAGGGCTCTACCTTCATGATTTCCTCATTTCCCCAAGGCCCAAACTACTAATTCCATCATCTTTGGGGTTAAAATTTCAACATAAGAATTGGGGGAAGGCCCAGAGCTTCAAACTATAGCGCCTTCTGGTACCTTAAATTGGGTGAAGTGTTCTGCTATCTGTCTAACTGCTGACGTCTATCATGTATTATTCCCACTATGGTGTAAAGATTCAGCTCCACAATCTGACTATCTTGTCTTCAGATCCTCTCGTGTTGGTTACTCTGCATGGAAATTGTGAATATTAACAGTGTCTGACATATCAATAATATTAGCAGTTAATAATTTAAACTATGATTAGGAAATTGAAGTACTTCTTTGTCTCCTCCATTTCCACACCAAGTAGCAATGTTTTGTTTTGTTTTATTTTTAGTGGATATTGAGAGCAGAGTATCATGAAAAATTCTGAGGCCATACCCAACCTTAAGGAGAAAGACTGTGGAAATCAAGTAGTGATGTCTAGGTTAGTGGTCAGGGCACTGTGCCAAATATTTTTTCTTTTCATTCAGCTGGAAGTGTCTTGGGTCTTAATCCAGTCTTGCCTGTAACTTACTGATCATCTAAAAAAAAAAAAACCTAAACTTGCTGATCATCTAGTACCAAGCATAGTAGTGTTCATTGATAAAAAAGAAAAAGCAGCCATGACCGTTGGCCCATTAACCCCCATGGACTAGTGAAGGACCAGAGAATAACAAATAAGCTAGAAAATAAAAAACAGCGCATTAAGTAGTGATGGGGATTGTGTGAAGAAAACCTTGAAATTATAGCCACGGAGAATCAAAGGTGGAAAGCTACAGTCGAAAGAGGGTTAGAGGAAGCAGCTCAAGTGAAGACCTAAAGTATGAGAAGACAGATGGCAAATGTGCTCCAGCAGCAAGAACAGCCTCTGTGAGGGCCTGATGGAGAAGAGACCTTGGCGAGTTCAGAGAATTGGAAAGAAGCCTATTTGGCTGCAATGTACTCAGGAAGAATAGAACAAAATTAGCGGGGATAGGTAGGCAAGAGCCTGAGCAGTGAACAGCGTTCTGATACCGGCTTGTATCAGAAGTACCCGGAGAGCTTACCAAAACATTGAACGCTGCCCCACCCCCTGTCTGGGTTAGAGCCTAAGAATTTGCATTTCTAACAAGTTCCAGGTGATGCTGTTGGTCTGGGAACTTACTCTTTGAGAAACTAAACGTCAGACTTTTTCAGATCAGTATAAGGGATTTGAATTTCAATTGGAGCATTCCGATGAAGACATCAAAGATGTCAAGAATGATACCCTTTAATTACTATTTTTAAAGTGGTGGCTTAGACTATTGGGTAGAACATTAATTAGAAATTGCCAAGAGTAAAAGTGAGGTGATTTGGGAAATTAGGTGAGACTAGTGGCCACTTTAGAGAAGAGGAAGCTTTCAATGTGAATTTAGACGGTGGCAGTGGTAAATTCTACCTGCAGATGGAATGTGATGGGGACAAGAAGTGAGGGTGTTGCCTGAGTTTCTGGCTTGAGAAACAGGAAGGATGGCCAAGGAATTTACTTAGGGAAGGTTGGGCCAGGCGCATGTTTGGGCAGGAGAGGAAAAGAATAAATTGGACATGTTTTAGTTAGAAAGGTCGCATTTTAGAGAGCCAGCTCTGAAGGTTCAAACTCGAGCATGTGTAAATGCCTCAGGGTGAACTAAAAATATACTGAAGGCCGGCAATAGCCTTCTGGTCAGTGCTTAAATGAAAACTGCATGGGTGTTTGGGGTCGAGGCATGGCTTCAGTCTGCTGTCTCCAGGAACCAGGAATGCTCTGCAGAAATCACTGCTGCTCTCTAGGAGTAGCATCCCACGTGAATCATTTAAAAAGTAGGTTGGGCACCTTTGGAAACTGGATTAGCTCTTGGGTAGCTGGAAGTTAACAAAATGTCCACCTTACAGTGGAAGCTTCTGGAGGCCAAGGTGCTTTTTCCCCCCGTGGTTTACACTAACACGGATTTCTGAATGTTGATGCTATTGATAGTTGAGTTTGAGCACTGCAGTTAGGAGCTATCCTTTGTATTTTCCAATGTTTAGAAGCATCCCTGGCCTCTGCCTTCCAGATGCCAGTAGCATCCTTCCCAATTGCACCATCAAACAATGTCTCCATACTTTACAGACATCCCTTGAGTAGGGGCAAAATCACCCCCAGTCAAGAAGCATGGCCCTGAGAGGGACCTCTCTCCATGTAAACCCTCTGGCATAGCCCTTGCCCCAAGACACACTCTTCCCTATTTACTGTACTTATTTTCCTGCTCAGCCTCTCAGTGATGTGCTTGCTTTCTGTCTTCCAAAGTGACTTTCGGTGAATTCGAGATGTCAGTTCAGGTCAATAATTAAAGAGATCCTATAATGACTTTTTGGTGAAGATCTTTCTGGCCTTAAAATAAATATTCCCATTGATGCTGATGCAGGACACTTTAGGGCATCCCCAAGAAGGAAGAGTGTACCAGGAGAATCTGGAGAAGATCGTGATGATAATAGTAGTAGTGCTGGTAGCTAACATCTCTAGAGGGTTGTGCCTCACGCTAATCTAAATATTTCAAAAACAATAACTCATTTAATGCATACTGTTATCATCATTTTACAGATGAGTATACTGAGGTGCAATGATTTTCCCAAGATCATAAAGATACTTGAGTAACAGAGCAGTGCCCACATCTAGGGTCTCAACTGTACTGTGGTTCCAAAGAAGGGGCAGGACTCTGTAGGAGAGAATATGGGGGCAAATGGGTAGAAAATGGTCTGCCTGCTGTGATGCATCACCTATAATCCTTAATCATATGTTTAAAGTTGCAGTCCTTTCACTAGAAAATTTGCACTGAATTTTAGAAATTATGGTTCCTTTAATGATAAATACTTGAAATGAACAGTTAATTATTCATCCATTTCTCCATTTCTCTTCTTTCATTCTCATGTGTTTTGTTCTGTCTTGTCTTGTCTTGTTTTGTTTTGTGTCAGGGCATTACTGGTCTTGTACTCACTACATACACTACGTAGCCCAGCCTGGCCTCTCTCCTCCTGCCTCAAACTCCCAAGTGCTGGGATTATAGGCCTGCCAGCTTCATCCTGTTTAAAGAAGGCATCCAACTTCAGTTTTCATAACAAGTCACATTTAAGCTGGAGATTTCAATTAACTCACAGTGATTCATTTTCACAGGCTTATAACTTTATTTTTGGTACACAGGAACAACTCTGCCACATTTTACTGCTATTTCCAGTTTGTATTGGAAAAGCCAACACAAACGATTGCATTACTGTGGCAACCACAGGGAACTGTGAAATTATAGGTGTGCTGAGTTGACATGATTTAGTGGGGTTGAGAGCTTATCCTTTTTGCTGATACTCCTCTAGGAGCAAGTAGATGGTGCTTGAATGAGGGATATGACAAGAGTCAGGAGCTGATTCTTTGATTGCTGCCTTGGCCCCTGCAAAGATAAGCTTATGATGTTTTCCTTCAAAACATGCTCTGAAATGCAATTCCTCTAGCTAATAAAATATCAGTGGAACTCAGCTTGACTGAGGCTTAAGGGCCATCAAGAACGTGATGACAACCAGTACAGGGTTACACATGCCCCTGTTGTGCTACATATATAGATTTTGAAATTCCTTTGAAAACAGCTTCCATCTGGTGAATTTCTCTAAGGAGAGAAGTTACTTAGATTTATACATTCTGGCATGTGAAAAAAAAAATTATTCTGTTTTTGAGAAGAAAGAAAATTGCCATCAACAAAGCAATCCTTTCAATCTGCTTTCGTTTTCAGTTTCATTAACGTTACTTCCAGACCAACACCATCAAGTGTGTGATGGCTGTTAGTGGACATTTCCGTTGGCTCTGTTGAATTGTTCCTCTTAGATGTGTCAGCAATCAGGGCAATATTAAAACCAGCTAAAATGTATCTGGCAGAAACTCTGCTTATCATTTTATGTGGCTACTTTAACTCCTAAACTCCATGGGATAGGAAGAATCACAGCCTCCTGATTTACAAATGAGAAAATACAGCCTTAAAGAGAGGACTTACTTGCAGGTCACAAATGAGGCAGTGGTGGGTTCAGAAATTGAACCCTGAATTCATTTTTGCACACCCAGCGCCTTCCACATGCTGCCCCTGGCCTGGGAATTGCACAAGCTCAAGGCAAGGCCACAGCAGGATGGGTTATCTGTGTGCTTGTTGCACATTCTGTCTTGCCATCCAGGTGTCCAGAGCGAACGTCCCTAGACATGTCTGGAGGGGGAAATGTCTGAGAACCTTCATTCCCCATGCACAGGACCACAGGCTCCCTTCTTCAAGATCTTTGTGTGAGATACATCCAAACCTTAGGGCACTGAGGCTTATCCCAGCAGCCTCCGCAGCACATTGTCAAGCAAGTAGGTGCTTGAGGAGGTGCCAGGCCTGCCTAGGGCTTGTACTCACTCACAAGGGCTCAGCCAGCAA
>RJWT010028939.1:0-15063 GCA_004365215.1 Cuniculus paca | reverse complement strand
CATGTTGTGTTTGTAGAAAAAAAAAATCTCAGGTTTTTTTTTTTTTTTGGTGTAGCAGTAAGGATCAATCCAGGGGTGTCCTAACATCGAGCTACATCATTATTTTTGAGACAGGATCTCTCTCCATTGTCCAGGCTGGCCTTGAATTTGCAACTCTCTTAATCTCAGCCTTTCCAGGGGCTGGGGTTTCGGATGTGCGCCACTGTACCCAGCTTAGCATCTTTTTAAAGAGCATACTGTCAATAACGGTTTTTTAATGTAATTAACTTAAAAATACTATTTATCCCATTTCTTTCCAGATTTTCTTGGGGAACAAAAAAGGGACAAAAGAAGAGCAGAAATAATATGTAACCAGAATCAGAATCCTTGCAACACCGGAAGGAACATTACCGAGCCTTGTGCCACACATACTGAAGATGATACGGTTCCTGCTCTAATGCAGGGGTCAGCAAACTTTCTCTCTACAGAGCCGTATCTGCCATTATAACACAAAACCATACATAGACCACATGTAAATGAATGAAGTGGTCGAATCTGGCCCACAGGCCTAGCCTGGTGATTTACATCCAGAAGTTCAAGTCTTTAAAGAAGTGATGACAAGAGTTCCACAGAGGAAGGCATGGTGGAATACTCATATAATCCTAGTATTCTGGGAGTTGAGGCAGGAGGACTGTAAAGTTAAGCCTGGCCTGGGCAACTGGGCAAGTTAGCAAAACCTTGTCTCAAAAAAAAAAACAACGGTGAAGAGAAGTTGAATTTTTCTAGAGGCAGTGACAGGAAGAGAGGGCTGATTTGGGCAGGAGAATGGTTGATGAGTCAGAGGTGAAGGCATAAATACCTTTGTAGGTTAAATTAAAGATTTGGACTCTGTCCTAAAGGTGCCAGGAAGCTACTGCAATGTATTGAACAGAGAATTGATTTACTGTACTTGGTAATTCAGCAAATACTAATTTAATGAGTACCTATCATATGCTAGGTATGTATAAGTAAAGGTTCCCTACCATGTACAAGACAAGGATTCCTGTATCCTGGTAGAGGAGGCAAAACATAAGTAAGTCAACTTTGCTGTAAGTACTAAGAAAAAAAATATCTCTGAGAAGGTAAGTTTGGTTATGCTGAGATGTCAAGAGCAGATAAAAAATGGCATGCAGAGCCAGGGGCAGAGAATGCAGGAGAAAAAAATGGGCAAGAACTTGGCATATAGTCAGTGATATCCTAAAACCAATGTGATTACAGTAGGCATGGTGAAGACAGTTGAATAAGAGGGAGGTAGGGGTCTGTTCAAGAGGGCATGAAAGCTAAGGAAAGCCACTTGAGTTTTCAGTAGGAAAATGGTATGATTTGACAAGATTCTGCCACATGGAAAATAGGTTAGGTAGCTGGGGATACAGCTTATTGACT
Organism: Cuniculus paca; assembly: GCA_004365215.1. Classification (NCBI taxonomy): domain Eukaryota; kingdom Metazoa; phylum Chordata; class Mammalia; order Rodentia; family Cuniculidae; genus Cuniculus; species Cuniculus paca. The sequence continues at coordinate 13,662 of RJWT010028939.1, read as the reverse complement.
ACCTGGCAAGCATGAGGTCGTGAATTTGATTCCCCGTACCAAAAAAAAAAAAAAAAAGACAAGACAAGACAAGAGAAAATAGGTTGAAGGGGGATATAAATGGAAACAAGGAAAACTAGGATACTATTCCGGTAATTCATGCAAAAGATAATGGTGGCTCAGAATATAGTGGTAGTAGTGAAGATGAAAAACAGATTTGAAGCTGGGTGTGGTGACACACACCTGTAATCCCAGCACTCGGGAAGCTGAGGCAGGAGGATTGTTTCAAATTCCAGACGAGCTGGGGCTACAAAGTGAGCACAAGGCCAGCCTGAACTACTTAGTGAGACCCTGTCTCAAAAAGACCAAAAAACAAAACAAAACACCAGACTTGAAATATCTTGGAGGTGAAAGTTACAGGACTTACATAGAAGTTATATGACTCTTGTCTGGCTTTGGTAACCAGGTGGGTGCAAGTACCAGTTAGTGAGCTAGAGAACAACAGGTTTGGAATGGTAAGAAAACCAAAATTTTCTTTTGATTATGTTAGCTTTGGGGTGCCTAAGACAGTCTAATTAAACAGGCAGCCTGACATATAATTCTAAAACCAAGAGAGAAGGTTAGGTTAGAGATTGAAACTCGGGAGATGCTCTGAGATGAGGCTCTGGGACTGGATCACCTAAGGGAAGCATGTAGAGGACTCAGGATTAAATCCTGAGAAAAACCTACTTTCTTTTTCAGACATTAGGTAGACAGGACAAGTGACTAGCAGAGAAGACTGAAAAGAAACAGCCAGGTAAATGAAGAAAATCTGAGTGGAGTGTCAGTGGAACCAGGAGAGCAGTTTCAAGAAAGAAGTTACTATGTCAAATAGTCCAGGAAGAAGAGAACAAAGTATCCATTGGATCTGGCACATAGAAATCACTGGTGACCTTGACAAGAGTAATTCCAATGGGTTGCTGAGAGAGAGAGAGCGAGGACATTGGAATAATCTGAACAATGAATAAAAGGTGAGAAAGTTGAGTTGGCACAGATGGAAATCTGGTTATGAAACTTAAAAAATTAAGACCGTAATTGGAGAGGCACACGAGGGATCCTAAAAAATAATTTACATGCTGATGGAAACAGTGTCTGTTCCTGTTTTGTTACAGTACTGGGGATTCAATTCAGGGCCCTGTGCATGCTAGACAAGTGATCTTACCACTGAGTTACATCCTCAGCCCTGGGAACATGGTTTCATAGAGACAGGATTTGGTGGTTGGTTGTACTGGGAAATAACAGAGGAAGGAAGCCAATGTTATGCACAGTATAGATAGTGGTATCATTTATTGAGATCAAGTACACAGAAGCAAGGGCAAATTAATTTTCCTCCAAAGGTCATATGTTTGTATAAAAAGCAAGCTTTCTTTTTTGTAGAGACCTCTGCAGGGAAAGATGTAAAATGTGACCCAGTCTCTGTAAACTGTATCACTTTCTGGTGTGATTAATCTCTTGATGGGATTAGACAATGAGTGACACTATGTTAACCTAATCTAGTAGCCACGTAAGCCAAATGAATAAAAATCAGTTTGTACTAGTGGATGGATGTGAAATTCTCAGTTAATGGGACTGCAGTCATGATTTTGCAATTAAAACACTTAAGATTTAGGCCAGGCATGGTGACGTGCACCTATCCTAGCTACTGGGAAGGTCAAGCTCAGGAGTCCGAGACAAGCCTAGGTAACACAGCCAGAACCTCATCTCAAAAACCAAACAATAATGAAGACTAAAAACTGGTAACTTGCAGTGGAAATACACTTTCTTCCTGAAGAAATGAGTCAAATTCAATACTGGTCAAACTGTGATGTAACTTAATACTCCTTTGCTCTTTGTATTAAATTTTCATGGAAATGTTTTTAAAAGCTTAAGCCTCTCCTTAAAGGGAAATTAACATCAATTTTTGTGACAACCCAGGAAAATGAATTGCTCCGGCTAGCTCAAGAGAGTGTTAGAAGAAAAACACAGATATTGCAAGAAGGTAAAGTTTAGACTTAAGTCCATACTGATATTTATGTTGGGCGTTTGGAAAATGTTTGAAAAACTGAATCTACGGAAAATAGACGGGCTTCAAGTACTTCTTCTACAAGACGTATGAACGTCAGAAAGGGATGAAGGTTGCAACCATCCTCAAAAAGTTCTATTTTTCAACAATACTGTAAGCGCTATAATGTAGCATAGCTCCCCAGCCTGATAACTGAGTTGCTGGAAGACGGACAGGATTCACATCCCTAGAACAAACAATTCGATCACCTGATCGCAGGTCAGAAGCCCTACGTCCTTTCCATTCCCAGTCCTTTCGCGTGGCCCACTTTTCAAAAAGCTCCGCACGACTGAATCCCACCGAAGCCTGTTCATTCAACAGGCCACCCAATTCACAGGCTCTGGGTGATACTGTGTTTAGAAAAGCCTTAAGACTAGGGGCAACTACCCTGCGTTTCTTCCTCCTCCTCGCTCATGCAGTACAGAAGGCCTGGGGGGGCCCCCTTCTTCCCGCAGACGGCTCCCTACTGCCTCTTCCCTTATGGGACCAGGCCCTAGAAGCCCGATTCCTCACCTGACCCAAACGAGAAACACACTCTCGAGTCTGAACTTTACCTGCTTGAGGCCCGCCGCTTCTCCGGTACGCAAAACCCCAACCGAGGAAAATGGAGTCGTCGAACCGAGACTGGCAAAGGATAGTACAGACCCACCGCACGGCCCCTCCGCAGCGATCGCCGCCACTGCTGCGTCAACGTGCTACGTCACTTCCGGCTCCCTGTCACTGGGAGTGGGCCAGCCACAGATTGCTTTCTTGTGTTTGGCTCTCTTGGACGTTTTTGTCTGGAGAGTGGGGAAGACCCAAGAAAGCGATTTAGAAAAGCAGCTGTTACACAGGCCTCAAAACACAGAGAAGGGATCGAAGACAACCTGGACCAGAAGTTTCCGCAGGCCGCTCTAGCCAAAGGAACCATAAAGATCAGATAAGGGCTTCTTCGTTTCCTCTTTTCTGTAGTTCCGCCCTAGTTTCCGGTTCCGGGGAGGGGCTAAATTTTCTTAGACGAGAAGGCTGTCTGAGGTCCAGCTAGGATGGCTGTCGTACCTCTGTTGTTGTTCGGGGGTTTATGGAACGCTGTGGGAGCGTCCAATCTGGCTGTCGTTACTTGCGGTTCGGTGCTGAAGCTACTTAACACGCGCCATAACGTCCGACTTCACTCACACGACGTGCGCTATGGGTCAGGTACTGTTGGGTACCGGGTTTGAGTGGGCTGGAAAGGCCTGGTAGACTCTGGAGGGGGCGGGACCTTGGAAGGTTAGGGGCACTCTGGGGAGGTTTCTGAGGTCCAGAGGAGATGAAGTGGAGAACTGCGCTGTTTCAAGGCAACGTAGTAGGATGAGCTACGTGCCACGCATGTTGCATATGTACTTTCCCCCAATTTTAAGCATTTCAACGAGATAGATATTACTGTTACTCTCATACCTTATAGATAGGGAAACATACTTAGAGAAAGTAAATCGCCTACTTAAATCCTTGTAACCTAGTGAATACAAAACTTGCTTTCAGCTTCTCTGGGTTGTCTCCATTCAATACAGGAGAGACAGACATATAGAAATTTATAGTAAGGACTGTATCTCTGAAGCCTCAAACTTCAAGATCTCACTTTTCTTTTTCTTGTGGCACTGGGGATTGAACTCATGACCTCGCTCTTGCCAGGCAGGCGCTTAGGCCATTGAGCTAGATCCTTGGCTCTTGTGTTTTTGAGACAGGGTCTCACTGTGCCGTTCAGGCTGGCCTGGAGCTCACTTTGTAGCCCAGGCTGGTCTCGAACTCACAACCATCCTCCTGTCTCAGCCTCCGGAGTGCTGGGATTACAGGCGTGAGCCACCCATGCCTGGCCTCACTTTTCTTACAACCCTCAGTTTTCTAACTCTTGCACCTTACATATGCTTTTAGTGCCTATCTTTTGGCTCCTTTTTACTCAACCTTAACTTTCTTATAAGGAAGTTAGAGCATTAGCATACATTGCAGAGGAAACTGACTTGTACTATATGAGATCAAAATGCTTAATAATAAATAATTTGTGGTGCACGCCTATAATCCCAGCACTTGGGAGGCTGAGTTGCAAGTTCGAGACCACGCTGGGCCACATGAGCTCAAGGCCAGCCTGAACTGTATAGTGAGATCCTGTCTCAAAAAGACTAAATAAATAAATAATTTGTGGGTCTGTTCACTCAGCAGAGATTTAATGAACATCTGTTGTTCTAGATATAGATGACATAGTGAATCTCTCAAGTCACAAGAAAGAAAGTAAAAAAGACAAAAGAGAAAAAAAAGTTCAAAGGCTGGGGAATTAGCACAGTGATAGATTGCAAGGCTCTGGGTTACATCCCCATCACTAAAAAAGAAAGAGAAACAAGAACAGCTAGCAAGATGTGAGGAGCATCTAAGATAAGTTGGATGACTGATGATGCTATTAGTTGAGAGAAGTTCTCTCAAATGGGCTGGACTGTAGTTCATGATTGAGGGTGGAGAACCTGTTTGACCTGTTAAACTAAGAGAGGAACTGAGTCGTCCTCATTGGGATGTCCTAATACTCCTAGCAACTATTCAAGTGAGCACTAACAATATTTTAGGCTTATTTTTAAATTTGATCTGGTTTTCTAGTTTGGATGTAATGAATTAGGATGGAGGTAAGAAACTGTAGGTTTCAAGTACCATTGGAGCTCAAAAGAGGGATCTGTGCTGAACCTGAGATAGAGTTAGATACAGCACCAGGGAGGTGGTGACTGTGGTGTGATGAGAGTAGATGAAATTGCTCAGGATGAACTTTATCAATCTGAAAATTACAGTAAATTCTTTGTCAATTTGAAGCAATGGAAATACTTGTTAAAAATACAAATGCTTTTGTACTGAGTCTCAACAAGTGTCTAAGAACTATTGATGGAAATAGAAACAGAACTCTGGGTAATCTCAAAGTATAAGAATTGGGGTGGGGTAGAAAAAGTGAAAAATAAAACGTAGACTGTAATTTAGTGAGCAAGGCTGTGAGGACTGAGGGCTGTGAGGCAGTAGCTAGAAGTAAAGGGCAGTTGGTTTGCCTTTTTTCTTTTCTTTGCCTTTTTAGAAAAGATGTAACAAAGTATGCTAAGGGTGGTGGCAGATGCTAGCACTGCCAAGGATGAGGTAGGAGAATCACAGAATTTCAGACTAGTATAGACTAGGTAGCAATTTCAAAGCCAGTCTGCACTGTATAAGTGAGAAACTTACAAAAAAAAAAAAAAAGTGGGGAAGTCATGACCTGAGTGGGAGAAGCCAGAGGAACTGACAGTTTGTTACTTTCACACAGGTAGCTAGTGCCTACACTTTTAAAGTGTAACATGGTAAAAAGGAAATTCTTCAAAAGCTTGTGGTCAGGTAGAGCCAAAGAAGGCAAAGGTGAGAGGAACAGGCGAGAGTATCTGAGGACAGTATCTGGGAATACTGTATGCAGTATAAATGAGAGGCCTAGGGAAAAGAATATTTCTCAAGTTTATGAGAGAGTAACCTGTCTATGGGAGAGTAACTTGACAGAAAAAGGCAGGAAGAAGAAAAGTAACCTTTGTGGAACTTAAGTGGTGAAGTGTTAGTTATAGTTCAACATCATCCTTGGTAGAGCTGCATAGTATTCATCCTTTCTAACACTGCAGTGTAAAGTGGGGATAATAATTATGCGTAACTCAGAGAACAGATGCATGTATTAAATAACATGTGAGCAGAGGACTTGGGTTGTGCCAGAGACCTGGTAAATGCTCAGTATGTATTAGTTAGCTATGATTCATATATATATATATATATATATATTTTAAATTTATTTATTGGAGACAAGGTCTCGCAATAGCACAGGCTGACCTTGAACTTGCAATGAATGATCTTCCTACTTCAACCTCCCAAGTGCTGAGATTCCAGGGATATGTCTTCATTCCTGGCTACTGTAGCTACATATTTAGCCCAATATTTTATCCTGAAGCATTGCACCAGGTAGGGAAAGAGTCACCAAATTTAGATGACCTAAGAGTGATTTGCTGCTGCTGCTGTTGTTTTGGTTCTGAGGATTGAATTTAAGGCCTTCACAGTGAACATATCCCTAGCCTGCCCACTCATGCACTCAATCATTTGCTCTTTCTGTTTTGCCTGCTTGCTATTTTGAAACAGTGTCTTTTTGAGTTGCCAAATTGCTTGGATTGGGTTTAAACTTTTGATCCTCCTCAGTCTCCCAGAGTGTTGGGATTATAGGTGTGTGATGCCAAGCTTAGTTAAGTATTTTTATAGTATTGTGTATTGATAGGCTACTTACAGGAGTTTCGGAGTTGTATTGGCTGCTTGGATGAAAGTTGATGGCATAGCCGGGCGTGGTGGCTCACGCCTGTAATCCCAGCACTCGGGAGGCTGAGACAGGCGGATCGTTGTGCGTTCGAGACCAGCCTGGGCTACAAAGTGAGCTCAAGGCCAGCCTGAAAGGCATAGTGAGACCCTGTCTCAAAAACACCAGGGCTGGGGATCTAGCTCAGCGGTCTAAGTGCCTGCCCGGCAAGCGCAAGGTCATGAGTTAAGTCCCTGGTGCCGCAAAAAAAAAAAAAAAAAAAAAAAAGTTGATGGCATAAAGTCATCTTACTTGAATTGTAAAATCTGAAAAAATTTATTGTAATACATAGTAGACATTGAACAATATTACAAACATTAAAATTATGTGATTAATTATCCAACATACACTAATTTATGTGTTTATTGTCTAGTGCTGTTTGGAGCTGGCACACTCTTAAATATAGTATACTGTATTATAACTAAAACTGTGGTGTATGAACACGTTTAGTATTTTACATAAGTATTTTAATGTTGTAGAAGAAAAAAGTATTACTAAGTATTGTTTCTTCCCCATCCTTGCACTTTAATTTTAAGATACAGGGCACATGATTAGCCATAGGAAAGAGAAGAGTCAGGTTGTGTTCACTTGCCTTCCTTTCTTTCTTTCTTTCTTCCTTTTTTTTTTTTTTTTTTTTTTTTTTTTTTTTTTTTTTTTTTTCTGACTGCAGGCAGTGGGCAGCAGTCAGTGACAGGTGTAACCTCTGTGGATGACAGCAACAGTTATTGGAGGGTCCGGGGGAAGACTGCCACAGTGTGTGAAAGAGGAACCCCCATCAAATGTGGCCAGCCCATCCGGTTGACACATGTCAACACTGGTCGAAACCTCCATAGTCACCATTTCACTTCGCCTCTTTCTGGAAACCAGGTGAGGTGGCATCTAATGGATCACTGCATTACTCAGTTGGCGTGTTATTTGATCTCTGGGTTCTTAATCCTTTCTATTTTCTTCTTTTCTTTCTTTTCTGGTGGTAGGCGGTGAAACCAGGCCTTGAACCTACTGAGTACATGCTTTAACACCATAGTGAACTCCCAGCTTCTGAGGCCACTTGAACTTTCAGGGGACATAGACCCCTTCGTGTCTTCTTCCTCCTATCCCCTACCCTAAAACAGTTTTCCCATTAACACCTTACATTAGCTGAGTAAATTTGTTTTAGCTAAAGAAGTAATATTGACAATATTTTTATCAACTAAAGTGCATAGTTTATTCTATAGTTTTCCTTACTTTTCACCTAATGTTCTTTTTCTGTCCCAGGATACTGCATTACATTTAGTTGTCTCATTAGATTCCTGTTGGCTATGACAGTTTGGAGGATCGCTAGTCAGGTGTATTATTGATGCCCTTCTTTTGGAATCTGTCTCATTTTTTTTAAGGAGACTATTTATAAAGATATTTAGGAAGAAAATGGCAGAAGTAAAGAGCTGTTTTCATCGCATTCTATCAAGGGTACATCTGTCTACATGATTTGTGTTTGCTGTTGACCTTGATTACATGGCTAATGATACAAATTTATGCTGCTGATTTACCCTGCTAATGTAAAATGTTCATGGGAAAACTGTTTTAGAGTAGGGGATAGGAGGAAAAAGGCACTAAGGGGTCTACCCCTGAAAGTTTAGCTGGCCAAGGGCAGGGTGGGATGGCAGAGGGACATCACAGAGGAGAAGCAGTCCATGGCAAAGCAGGGCAGGCAGAAAGTAGTAAACAGCAAGTCCAAGGGACAAGACTAGCCTCTTTCTATCCCTTATATTGTGTCCAGTTTCTATCCCTTATATTGTATAAGCTACCAGGATTAGGGCAATGCCAAACCAGTCAGTGGATTGTTTTATTAATCATCCATCCTTAGTCCTAGCACCCTTAATTGTACCCTGAATCAGTCACACACCTTAGATTCAGCCATCTCTGAAAAAGCCCCACCTATGACTGCATGAAGTTTTAAGGGGACACCTAGACACAAGACATAACAGAGTCCTACCTCTCTTTATTGGAGAATGGTATTAAAAACAAAATTTAGGTTCTAGGTGAGCTTATTGATACTCGGGTGTTATTTCTCTTAGGCCCTCTGTTCTGATAGAGCAAAGAAATGTTTGTGTGTATAAAAACTCATATATATGTATAAATAAATATGCACACATATCTCTTTAAGTATTGATATGTGTAGCCATCTGTATATTGAGTTAAAATAGGTTGTTTTTTTGAAACGGGGTCTTGCTCTATCTAGTGTTGGAATTACAGGCGTGCACCACCATGGCCAGTTTTAAAATGAGTTCTTTCTGATGTCTTCAAATCTAATCTATCACTACATAGATCATTCTAGTCTCTTTTCTGTATTTATAAATTCCCACTGCAACAATGAGATACCTGACTCCTATCATCCACCATTGATTTACTTGTTTAGTTCCAGTATACAGTGTAGTAACATCAGAATTGTTAACTGGAATTCCTATGGGGTACTTAATTTATCTCATAGAATACTGTGCTTTTATGTAGCTCCTTTTGCCTTTGGTTTTACAGACTCCATTTCCAAGTGCCTGTTTTTTGTCATCTAAAGTTACAGTTATAAAAGTAGCAGATTTTCGGTTCATTGTAAATATTTGACCTTGAGGAGAAGGAGATTTAGATGAGTGATGGAATATAGAGAATCTGCTCTTTTTTTTGGTACCAGGGATTGAACTTGTGACCTTGCGCTTGCCAGGTGAATCTGCTATATTTTGTTTAATTAATATTTACTATATTGTCATCATTTTGTAGGGGGCAAAATGGCTCAAAGGACTTAACATAGGAAGGGATCAAGCCGAGATTCGAGGTCTAGGGCCCATTCTTTTTCCAACTTTCTCACTAAGTCACTTGAAAACTAGTTACAGGGAATAGGGATGCAGTTCAATGAATATGTGCTTAGCATGCTTGAAGTTCCAGGTTCAGTCTCTAGCACACACACACGTATGCATGCACATGGCTGAGGGTATTTAGTTAGAGGGATGAAGCAGGAGTATTTATAGTCAAATAACAAGAATTCTCAAGTATTTTAATAGGCCACTGAAGTACCCTGTAGTCCCAGCTACTTGGGAGGCTGAGACAAGAAGTTCACTTAGGCCCAGTTCAGCCTGGGTAACATTGTTAATGTGCATCAATTCCACTTTATTTTTCTTTCTCTGAAATGGTAAAAAGTTGTTACCAGTCACTATATTGTCAGTTATTGATAGCTATTTCAAGAACCTGTCTCTTAAAAAAAGAGTATTAAGACTAATAGAAAATAAAAGGCAAATACAGTATTAATTGCAAACTTAGGGCTAGGACCATAATCTTACAGTAATTAGTCTTTTTTTTCTGAGATGTCCTTTGTGTCTTATTTTCCTGCACATATTTTATTTTTTAACAACAATTGGAAAGTCTTTTATTTGTCATTTTTTTGCAGCTTCTCTTTCTTCTCATTGCTTTGCTTACTCTTCAAGCCTGGGTATCAGCCATGCTAATGTTGCTACCTCCTGTGTTTTCCAGGAAGTGAGTGCTTTTGGTGAGGAAGGTGAAGGTGATTATCTGGATGACTGGACAGTGCTCTGTAATGGGCCCTACTGGGTGAGAGATGGTGAGGTGAGGTTTAAACATTCTTTCACCGAAGTACTGCTGTCTGTCACAGGAGAACAATATGGTCGACCCATTAGTGGACAAAAAGAAGTACATGGCATGGCGCAGCCAAGCCAGAACAACTATTGGAAAGCCATGGAAGGCATCTTTATGAAGCCCAGTGAGTTGTTGAAGGCAGAAGTCCACCATGCAGAGCTATGAATCCAGAGGTGCTGAGCCACTGTCATTATACAGTATTCATTGACATCTGTTGCTGCTTCACCCACGGATCCCTGGCACACATCACCTGGGCAGTGGCTATGTCCCCATGGAGATGAAGATGCACAGTAGAAAGCAGTGGCCGTGTTTGGAAGCTGCAGCACTTCACTCTGGACTTGGTTGTTCTCCCAGACTTGAGTCAGTTCTGCGTAGAGGACTTGCTGGTAAAGGCACAGATGCTTTCTATTCATATTGATATAAGAAGCTAGGGAAACTCACTTCCTAGCTGGGAAATTTCTTCTCCTCAGGTGCTTGGCATCATGGATTTTTTTGTTGTGTTTTTTTTCCAGTATTCACTGTAGGGAGTTGATACATGTACATAACGCATCTTAATTCTTTTTACATCCCCTTTCCCTCTCCTCTCCCCATTTGTTGGCATGGAGTGTTGTAAATGTGTGTGAATTCCCTTCTATTTTTCTTTCTCTAAAATGATAAAAATTGGCCAGGGATTTAGCGCAGTGGCGGAAGTGCCTACCTGGTGAATGCTAGGTAAGGAGTTTGATCCCCGGTATCAAAAAAAAAATAAAGTGATAAAAATTTGTCAGTTACTGTATTGTCATTTATTAATAACTATTTCATGATCTACTTAATCCTCAAGTCCTAAAACTTTGGAGATGCTGGAAACCTTCAGCATGGGCCATTTTAGGAGGTTTACTTATATCCAAACCTTTCTGTCTCTTCATTTTTCCCCAGGCACCTCCTTAAATTCTTGAGTAAGTATGGCTAATGAGCCTTAAAAAATACAGCATAATGACTAGCTAATGAAGTGTTTTACACTGGATCTGTTGCTGCAGATGAGAAAAAGGGGTAGAGGTAGAAAGAACCAACATTAATTAACTGCTAAATACTAGGCATTATGTTGTAGCTGTTACGTCATTTAATCTTCACAGAAATTATAGGGTAGACATTAGTTTTACCAATGCAGAACAGCACAGTTGAATATTGCCTGAATCATTTATTTATTTAGTGTGGGGCATGGGCATTTGGATGGGGAAATAGCAAGCTTTTTTATTCTTAAAACTAGTAAATAATTTTGGTATAGGAATCTAGCTGTGTGTCTAACTAACTCTTTACTATGCTACAATTTTCATATTTAGCTCTTGGAAGATAGCACCTTTTTTGGTTGACAGGATTGGGCTATCTTGTTTCATTGAAAGAGTTATGGGAAAGGTTTTTTTTTTTCTGTCCTTTACCTCATTTCTTTCTTTCCTGTGCCACTTCCAGAAAATTTGGTCCTATATAATTTTTTTCCCCTTTTAGTCCTGAGTATTGAACTGAGAGTCTTAACCTTGAGCTATATCACCAGCTGTTTTTAAAATTTTTAATTTTGAGACAGGGTTTTGCTAAGTCATCAAGTTGAGCTTGAACTTAGATTCCTCTTTACTCAGTTTCCTAGACTGCTGTGATTACAGGGCTGCACCACCACATTTAGCTTACTCCTGTGTCCTCCAAGCATGGCAGTAGAGAACAGAGATGGCTGCCATCTGCTAGAATTTCAGTGATTAGCAAGGTGGTTTTTCTTTTGTTTTTTTTTGAGACAAGGTCTCACTATGTACTGTAGTTTCAGCTGCACTTGAACTCACTCTGTAACGAGCTGGCCTTGCACTCTCAATGAGCCTCCTGCTTCAGCCTCTCAAGTGCTGGGATTACAGGTATTTGCCACTGCCTAGCTAGCAAGCTTTTTTATTTTTAAAAACTTCTTAGTTTTTCTTTTTTTCTATTTGTTTTAAGATGTTAATGTTGAGGGCTGGGGATCTAGCTCAGTGGCCTAAGTGCCTGCCTGGCAAGCACAAGGTCGTGAGTTCAATCCCCAGTGCTGCAAAAAAAAAAAAAAAAGATGTTAATGTTGAACATTTAGAAATACCAGTTCTGTGCCAGGCATGGTCTATGACATTAAGACTTGATTTCTTTTTTTTTTTTTTTCGGTGTTGAGAATTGAACTCAGGACCTTGCGCTTGCCAGGCAGGTACTGTGTTGCTGAACTATATCCCCGGCCCGGACTTGGTTTCTTTTACAACTTACAGTCTTAGTAAACTCAGGCTATGAATTAAGAGTTCCATCTCTGCTTCTATCCCTCTTCCCTATCCCACTTCAAATTTTTTTGAATTTTATTTTATTTTATTTTTTTGCAGCACTGGAGGTTGAACTCAAGACCTTGTGCTTGCCAGGCAGGCACTTAGGCCACTGAGTTAGATCCCTGGTCTTTGGCTTTTTGAGACAGGGTCTCACTATGCCATTCAGGCTGGCCTTGAGCTCACTTTGTAGCCCAGACTGGTCTTTTTTTTTTTTTCCCCAGGCTGGTTCTTGAACTCTCATCGATCTGCCTGTCTCAGCCTCCCGAGTACTGGAATTACAGGCGTGAGCCACCATGCCTGGCTCAAATTTTTTTTTTAATTTTAAAATGAAAAAAATAAAAATGATACAGAATTTCAAAACAAAATAATAGGAGATTAACAATGGTTAATGTATTGTATGTTGTTATCTTCAAAGTAGTTATTCAGATTACAAGATATAGGCATGAAAAAAACGATCAAACAATGAAAGCACAAACTGTTCTTTTTGATGAAATAACAGGTTAGTAGTATAGTTATCTATCTCATATATATGTGTATAATCTTTTCCCTTCTTTTTTTCCTCCTTTCCCCATCCCAGTTTTTTCCTTTTGAGCAGTTTCTTTCCCTTTCACAATATCTATTATATATTTGAATCTTAGTTACTCTTCAGTTTTTTGCACTAGGGAGACAATACGATATTTATTTATTTATTTATTTGCAGCACCGGGGATTGAACTCACGACCTTGCGCTTGCCGGGCAGGCACTTAGACCGCTGAGTTAGATCCCCAGCCCTGTTTCTGAGACAGGGTCTCACTATGCCTTTCAGGCTGGCCTTGAGCTCACTTTGTAGCCCAGGCTGGTCTCAAACTCACAACGATCCACCTGTCTCAGCCTCCCCAGTGCTGGGATTACAGGCGTGAACCATCATGCCCGGCTTGACAATACGATATTTATACATGCCAGTCTGATTTATTTCACTTCCACTTCAATTGTTTTGATTCCTTAGGAATCAGTATTGTCAATAAAATAGACAATAGGATCAATCTTTCAAGCTCTGAGATTGCTAGTAGGGGTCATAACAGTCTAGGGAGAATGAAGTAATAGGTATCTTAGCTAAATTAAAAAAAAAAAAAGATGAAACAGGATGAAGGAAGAGTATGGAAGCCAGGCCTGGTGGTGCACGCCTGTAATCCCTGCACTCAGGAGGCTGAGACAAGAGAATTGTTGCGAGTTCGAGACCAGCCTGGGCTACAAAGTGAGCTCAAGGCCAGCCTGAATGGCATAGTGAGACCCTGTCTCAAAAAGACAAGACTCGGGGATTTAGCTCAGTGGCAGAAGTGCCTGCCTGGCAAGCATGAGGTCGCGAGTTCTA
>RJWT010028938.1:0-15075 GCA_004365215.1 Cuniculus paca | reverse complement strand
TATTTGTTCAGCTGAGAAGTGTGTTTTCATCCCAGATGCCCATTTTTGGATTGGGTCTTTGAATTTCGAGGGCCTGATATTTTTTAATTCTTTATATGTTCTAGATAGAAGACCTTTGTCTGAAGGGCAGTTGACTAAAATTTTTTCCCAATTTGTGGGTTTTCTTTTCACTCTGTTTTTGAGATTTCTTTTGACATGCAAAAACTTTTTAACAAGACAAGATCCCAATTGTTGATTTTGGGAAGTGTTTCCCATGCAGTTTGACTTTTGTTCATGAATTCTCCACCAACCCCTATGTTTTCAAGATTTCTACCTACTTTGTTTTCCAGCAGATTTAGTGTTTCTGTTTTAATATTTAGATCTTTGATCCATTTTGACTTTAGTTTAGTTATACTGCTTAGTTTTAAGATCAGTGTTAAAAGAGCCAAAAATTCAAGGTCATACATCTAGAAAGTGGAAAAATCAGATTCAAACACAGACTGGTTCCAGAATTGAACTCTGAAACACTACTAAAGATAAATTACTGGTTCTCATCATGGTGACAAAGAGAATATGTGCCAGGTACAGAGTTTAGGGTGCCAAAAGCTTTATCTAGTTTATGTGAGGTAATTATGACAACCTTTTGAGAAAGGTACTGTTATAATCCTCCACCTCAAACAACGAAAACAAAGTTTAGAGAAGTCAAATAACTTGGCTTCATAGTTAGTTCCTGATTAAAGCAGTCTTCAAGTCTAGGTTTATGTTTTTTTAAAAGCACTAGCAAACGAAGCTTCCTGTACAATGTTAAAAAAATGGAAAAGGAAATGTATTTACAAGTTTACACAATGGGGTGGAGAATAGAAAAGGAAAAAAAAGACATAATTTAGCATCAAGGAAAAACACACATCTGAGTTGACTCAAATGACAAAGAGATGTTTAAAGAAATTAGCACAGGATGGGGCTGGCTGTGATAAAATATGTTTTGTTTTTTATCTGATATATGGTTTGCTGGGGTGAAGAGTACACAGAAGTTATTAAACAAGAGACTGGACAAAGGCAGGTTGGCATAGCATTGTGAGGTGCCCTTAGGACATGCTGAGAATTTGAAACTTCATCCATTAAGCAAAGGGGAGGCACTGGACAATTTTAAATGAGCAGTAACATGATGACTGTTGAAAAAAATCAGTGACTTCAGTATAAAGGGGGTAGTTGATTTTTAGTTGTGCAATGAAAAAACAGTTTATACATGCATGATCAAGAAGAGGGTACTAAAATTTTAAATTGTATTTAGTAAGAGAAAAGACATGGGTTAGAGGGTTTTATAGTTTGGAGAGTGAAAGGAAAAAGTAGTTAGGCACAATTCTGATACATACTTGAGTGATTTTTATATGTCTTCCGTGGAGAAACTACTTTAGTGGGGAATTATGACTTCCATGTTACATTGAATTTAGTTGCTTAGGGAGAGATTGCCAAAAAATAATTATTAAAATTAAAACAACAGAACTCAAGACAAAGATTCATTGATTTTTTTTTTTTTTTTTGCGACACCAGGGATTGAACTTACGACCTTGTGCTTGCCAGGCAGGCGCTTAGGCTGCTGAGCTAGATCCCTGGCCCTTGCGTTTTTGAGACAGGGTCTCACTATGCCATTCAGACTGGCCTTGAGCTCACTTTGTAGCCCAGGCTGGTCTCAAACTCACAACAATCCTCCTGTCTCAGCCTCCCAAGTGCTGGGATTACAGGCATGAGCCACCCCGCCTGGCGATTCATTGATTTTTTAAGACAGTCTCTATGTAGCCTAGACTGGCCTTAAACTCAGTAGGTATCCCAGCATGGGCTCAAACTCATGATGATCTTCCTGCTGCAGCCTTCTGAGTGCTGGGATTACAGGCACAAATCACTATGTGTGGCCAAGATAAAGAGTTAGAAGTTGGATGAGTTGGGCATGGTGGCGCATGCCTACAATCCCAGCACTTGGGAGGCTGAGGCAGGAGGATCGTTGCAAACTCAAGACCAGCCTGGGCTACAAAGTGAGTTCAAGGCCAGCCTGAATGGCATAGTAAGACCCTATCTCAAAAAGATAAAAAAATAAAAAAGATTTAGAAGTTGGTGCCAAAAAGATAATGTCTACAGCCGTAACAGTGGCCAAACTTGGTTCTGAGAGAGAATAGAGCCCAGAATTTTGGGAACAAATAACACATATCCCCACAAAAGTAACAGAGAATGGTCTGTTTCTGATCCTAGAAAAGAAGTCCATTTTTATGGCTATGAAATTTAATATATGAAAACTCTTTAGTATGAATTAAAGCTTAGGGAGTTAAGATAGTTTAACTGGCATCAAAGAATTAATTACATCAACTTTTGTTCTTTTTTCAGCTATAACAGGAATTCCTTATATAGGGAAAGTACAATTACATAATCAATGGAGTATTGCTTATTTTAATTTGCTGCTTATTGCATGACAAAAAAGAACCAGTTAACATTTCTTTTAATTATTGATTTAAAACTAGCATATTGGGAAAAGTATCTTGAAATCCACTGAAATTCTATTTTTGTCATAAACTGGGAGGTAGGTTTAAGTAAACAGTCATTTCTATTTTAATGACTTCATTTCTTTTTAAGTAATGAATTCACTGAATTACAATCTGGTCTAATAGTGAATGTCAAATTCAGAAACTCAATGTAGTAAGTGAAATTGCAAGGGGACACACTATTTTATTAGTCAACTACAATAAGTCTATCAAGAGCTCTACCTTATAATTATTTCAATAAACACCCTTGATGCTTCCATGTGAAAGGAAAAAAATACTTTTTTAAAAACATACATTTAAAAACTTGGACTATAACTTTATTATGGGAATTTGATCTTTCCCCTAGGAAACTGCTTTAAACCAGGATACCTCAGAAATAATGATATTTTCCTGTCATTATCCAAATCATCAACACAAGTGGAGATCATTATAATCCCATATAAGATAGAAAAAATGGAGAAGCAAACTAGATACATTTCCCACAGGATGATATTAAAGCAAAATTATTCCAGGCAAGGGAGAAATGATGCTTGGAATGTAGAGGTTAGAAATTTTTCTGTTGTGTCATGGTGATAAAAATATAGCAGTCAGCCAGGTAGGAAGGGTAAATCTTTGCTGGGTAGAAAGCATAGCAAATTTTCTACAAGAAAGTTTAGATTGTGATGTTACCAACATTTGACTCTGTCTGAATTGGTGGAGAAAGTTACATATTTTATTATTCAAGTTATGAGGGTTTTTTGACCTTTAAATGTTTTCTTGTCTTGGGTTCTATGGCATTAACACTGTCCTGGTACTTTCCTTACTTCTTGAACTATTTCTCTCTATCTCCTGTATGGGCCCACTGTCCTCTTTCCGGCTGACGAATCATTAAGCAACTGCATTTACTCCTGTGACTGAAATTATTCCTATATACACACCATCACAATTTAGATTTCCAACTATGACTTTTCCTTTGAAGTCCAGATCTCTACATCCTATTGCTATTTCCACATGGATGTCTTGAAAATATAGCAACTCCTTACATCTAAAATCTAACACTTCTGGTCATTCCTTCCAAACCTAGTTCTCTTTCAATGACTAGCTCCCTAAGTAACACCAGCATTCATTGAAGTATATAAAAAAGGAACTGGAGCCATCATTTAGATCTCCATATCTCTTACCCTCCATAACCAATCCACAATGCCCTACTGCTTTCTCCTTTGAAATCACTATTGAATGCCCAATTAAAAGAATGTAGCAGGATTCAGAAACCAAACATTTTGGAAAAAGTCTCAAACTCTAACTAGACAATCCCAAAGGTATTTAGTGGAATAAGTGCCTCTTTGCCTGGTGTTTCAACATTCCACCATCTGCATCTTAATGTGGATTTTGTTTCATTGACTGAAACCTTTCAATTCATAGAAGAGAAGAAAACTAGACAGCTGGCATATGAGACTTCCTATTACAATAAATAGAGAAGAGGAGTTCGTTTGCTTTTCCTACCTCCCCAAAGGTATGTGTTCACTGGGTTTGAATGTTAAACATTTTTCCATGGTGCAAAAATGTCTCATATTATAAAATGCTGTGGGGATTCTAGTGCGACAGGAAATGCAGTGCATTGCATATTATTACCTTCATGAATTTTATTTAATGTTTAACTGGTGTGTGTGCATGGGTGCAAACTAGGGAAAGGATTGAATGACATTTTTCATTTGAGTAGAAGAATTTCAGACTTGTAAAAGTTCCCTTTTGATTTTCCAGATAATATATTCCACTTACGTTTATTAGAAACTTACATCTGACCTATATCATTTATGAATAACATGTGTTGACTACCTAAGAATGGAAAAGCAGAGACAGGATTCTACACACTACCACTCTTTGAAGATATTCCACAGCATCAGCTTGTTGACCCTAAGTGATTACACATTATAAACCACATTTTTTAAAATTTTTAGAAAAGCAAGTTTCTAAAAATCTGATAACCATGTAATATATAATAAATTCAGAATTCTAGCATTAAAAACGTAGAAACTGACATTATGAGAAAGATCCTACAATTTATACAGCACTAAGTAAAAATATGGTATCCCCCCCCAAAAGCCAAATATACAAGAATAATGACATACAAATATATTGAGTTGAGAAATAACTTTACTTGGTCCTAAGAGTGACTACAAAATTTTAGTACAATTTAATTACACTAGTATCAATTCTATCACAACTAACCAAAAGCAGAACAAGAAGGAAATCCAGAATTCTATTGCAATTTACTAGTCCTCTTGTTAATTCATCTCTGAAATGTATCTGTCTTAAGAAGAAACCTAGTAAAAAGTCATTGAAAAGAAAAATTTCTGATCCCAAGATAATTCTAAATGAAAAACAAAATCTTCAGGGAAGCCATGCCAGAATTATTGAAAAACATATTTTTCTCCTTTGAAAATATTAAAAAATGTTTTCATGACTTATTGTCAAGTATATTCCATAAGCTTCCTGCTACTCAGATGTACCATATTGTACAATGTGCTGGATGGAGGCCACTAATCATTCTTACTGAAGAATGGAATAGCCCATGCCACACACTGGTATCAAAAATGGTAAAGGTATTCAATGAGTACATTCATTGCCTCACAAAGTCAACTTCATGTATTATTTGGCTTTTCAAGTACTTCCTTCCAATTAACTCATATATTTTTCAAGCCCTGAAAGTTGGAAGGGCTTGTGGAGTAAAGGGTTGTCTCAGGCCCCAGGAGAACAGTCCTAACTCTCGGATCAAACTTTCATTTGAAGTAATCTCTATATTTCTTATAGTACAACCCTATTTTTATTTCTGTCTATTACTAGCATTTTACAGCAAATCATGTTTTAAATTCTCTTGGATTACACTCAAACTATAGGGAAAGAAAGAGGTGGGGGGACCGTTGTCTACTCTCCCCTCTGGCTCACTGCCCAGAAAATATTATCCCTTTGTGCAGAACCAAGCCTCAGTCAAATCAGCTGTCAGTTCACAGAAATTAACCACGCAAAGGACAAGAAGTCCCCATTTTACCAAAAAAAGAGGAGGTATATTACATTAGGTAGGGCTTTCATTACTTTTGCAGACAAAAACAGTATGGTCATCACATATATTTCTGCATTTAGAGATTTGTCTCAAATTGAAAAAAAAGGGCTATCATAACCATCTTCTTTCTAAAGGAAATACGATTTTAGTGTTTGCTGCCTTTTTTCCCCCCCTTTCCTTACCCATCTTCTCTCTCTTCTTTCCGAAGTGCCTCTTCCTTACCCAATGCTAAAGAATTTTCTTTCCTGCCAAATATACTGGGATTTGTGCTGTCAAGCTCTTGCTGATCCAAGGGCAAACAGCAAAACAGGAAGAAGAATTAAATACACGCCTTTAACTTGCCATAGCTTGTAGATCGGAATCTACTGCTCTCAGATGAACCATAAAGAAGAGCACACTGGCTCCTGACCCTTCACAGAAAGAGAGATGATGACTGCTGAGTACCTGTCACTGTTTGAGGCTAAAAACATTCTATTTATCAGCTTCGTTATCATGTCCCTTAAAATGTCCTTTACTTGGTCTAGTCAACCCAACATATGAACATATAAGATAGGTTTTATTCTTTAAAGAGGCAAAATTCTACATCTTCACTAAAATCCCTGACTTTCTTTCAAAAATCATCCTGAATTTGCTTTTCGGGTTAGTACTCAGGGACACTTGTAGTTCAGTGACAAGGCCTCCTGACCTTCAGTGAATGTTCACTGGGTGTCAGGTTTTCATGACAGAAACACAATCGCATAATGCAGAATTACAGGACTTTGTATGTGAGTTTCATATGCTCAGTGGCAGGATGCACTACATTGCAGAACACCAGAATCTGGAGAAGAGACCAACCTGCAGCCAATCTAGGAAGTCTTGATTAGAGATGACAGTGGTGGCAGAGTTTGTTAGTTGATCATAGAGACCAACCATGTGGGGATGTCCTTAGTGGGCTGATCATAGTATTGGAAAACCCCAAAATAATGAAATAGGACAGGGATCCTCATGAAGACAAGAGACAGAGTGATCCTTAGGACTTCATTTATGACCTGTTACCTACTAAAGGTCTTTCTTCCTATTCTCCCTTGGCAATAATGTATGCAATATGCTCTCCTTATACTTCCTAATCTTACCCTAAGGACCAGATGTGTTATAACACACCAAAAGGGCATCAGGATGTCTCTAAAGTCAAGAACAGCTATAGATCCATACCTTACATTAGGAAAAAACCACCTAAAACATTTAGAAGTATTCTTTTAAAAGGTCATATTCATGACTGAATGGAAACTTATCAGCAACTAGCCCAGTTAATGGACCAGTGTGATCTTTTTCAGTGCCATGGCTCTCCTGAGTTCCTCAAGCTGAAGTCCATTCCCTATTTTCTCTTGCCTTCCTTTGTTAAGGGACTGGCTTGTTTTTTGCCAGAGCTATCCCCCTTCAGCTTTTCACTGCTCAGGTGAAAGTCCCTTACTGCTTTTTCTTACTTTCCAATTAAAGCTTCTGCCTATAAATTTATGTCAGTTGCCTCAGTTTTAACTTCTGCTATGAAGGAAGCAAGGCCCCATGCTAGTCAGTAACAAACTCAGAAGAACAAGATGTGCCACTTGTGAGCACTTCATCACAAAGGATGGAGACAAAGACTTGGTTTTCAGAACTAAAGTACTGTATCAGGGCCAAGACAGACGAATAGTGAAGAGGATCTGATACTCACTACCGAACTGGAACACTAGGCTTCTTCAAATCTGGTCCCACAGATCAGGGTAGAGTAGAACCTTGTTATAATGGGAGTTAAGTGGTTCCAAGTAAAGAAACTGCTTCTAAGAGGCTAGGGGTATTTAACTTTTCCAGACCATATTTCTATCTTCAATCCCTATCTCTTTTCCCAAACTCTCCCAACTCAGAAATCTACTTTTATTTAAATCTTCCAGCCTTCATTCATCCATATACATTTGACAAAGTCTTTGGAACACAAACAGAATTCTTTTATGGATACCTAGTTAAAGGGAAGATGCATAAACTTTTTCAAGGGCAAGTTTCAATGAAATCCCTTTCCTTTCTTCCTTAACTTTTATCTTACTACAAGTATACCATAAAAATGAATGGGAAGGGTAGGTCAGCTTTTGTTGGGACATTTATGGAATAAGCCACTAAATTGCTCTAGAAGCACAAATGGAGAAATTGCCAAGGGAAAACATGCTCAGGAGAATTTTTAAAGAAAAAAACAGTACTCCTCCTAGCACATTTTTTAACCAGTAATACAAGTACTTACTTCTTAACTCAATTATTTTTTAAATTAACATTTTCTTCCTAAATCTTTTTTTTTTTTTTTGTACCAGGAATTGAACTCACGACCTCACTCTTGCCAAGCAGGCGTTTATACCACTGAACTAAATTACTGGCTCCTAAATCATTTTTAACATGTTAGACTGGCATGCTTTGAAGACATAAGGACTGAGTACTAAAGAAATGGAAGAAGGAGGAAGAGGACTTGGCCAGTAATAAGCTTACTGCAGACCTTCAGATTAAGGAGAAGTATAAAATTCCCATTAATTTCCAGTTTATTTAAATTAGAACTAGAGTGATTTCAAAGCCCTCTCCATCATCTGGGCTAAGAAGGAAAAGAAAGGGGAGCAGATTCAAAGAGCCACACAGAGAAGAGCTGCCTGTTACTTCCCAATTCACGACTGTAAGGAATGATGTGAGACAGACACCATCTGAGACCACTAGCTTGTGTAAAGGCAACATGGTGTGGAATTTATTGTGCCTGGGTGCAGGCAGACAGAGGGTGAAAAGGCAGTCTATAGGGAACAAAGAGAAACGGGATTTTTATAGGGCTTGAAAGATGGCAGGAGACATTAGAGAGAAAGATAAGTGGTTAAGTTTCCTGGGTGTCTTATGCCTTAGTGGGCAAAGTTCTTGAGGCATCTAGTATAAATGTTTGGGTGTCTCCAAATGTCCTGGTGCTTGGAAGATTCCATGCTCCATCTTATCTTTTTTTATGACAGTGTTTGCCAAGAGCACAAGCGCTGAACTGGATTTTTCTCTGAGGATGCTGCTGATGACAAACAGATTGGCTGCTGGGAAAGTCATGTCTGAGTCAAACCCGACTATAATTGAATCATACTTATGACTGCTGAGGATCTAACATTCTGTTTTGTTTAGGTTTTGTCATTTCAGTTAAACCCTTTGAAAAGGGGTTCCATGGAGACTTTGCCAACCCCCACTTTGGCCACCATTCAAACATGGGCTGGGTTAATTAGCTCACTGACAGAGACTTGAGAGATGATATCATTTTTCCTTTGATAGTTAACTGCTTTTATGTGCCATTTTATTTAAGATACTTAATTTGTTTTTGGTGATTTACTCTTCTTTGTAATTAGATACAGCAATTAAGCTAGTATCTTTTCCTTGGCAATGCAGTTTTCCTTCAACAGAAATGAGCTTAAGTCAACATTACAGTAGCCACCAAGAATAAGAATTTGTGAAGGGGAAAGCAACCAACTAGGTTCCCTCTTCTCTGCTTAAGTAATGCAAATTAGAGGTAAGACAAAGGAAGAAGTAATTAGCAGGAGGGAGGCAACAAAATGACTATTTTAAATGCAGAATTCATTCATAACACAACACTTCTCAAGAGAGCTGTTCTAATAGATTACCTTGCTGAAATGCATTATTTAAGCTTTAGTTGTTTGGAGCTAGAAGTAAAAGCATCGCCTTCACACTAAGTGCACAATGCCTTTGGAATAAATGTAGGTCAACATGAGGCTACTTCTTTGTCTTAGCAAAATCAGACCTGGTATAAGTACACAGGCAGGAAGAGTTAAAAAGAGATATACTAATTTGTAAGGATGTAAGATAGATGTCCAAATATACTTTTATAATAATGTAGAATAAATGTGGCAAAATGTTAACATAAATTATAAATACTAAGGAAATGCTATTTAAAACAAAACAGTTGTACTCTTGAAATCAGCTAAAATAAATGCATCCTTTTTCACAAGGGAATTTTAGAAGTGGTTCTGTTACTTTCTTTTGGATTCTAAGGGTTGGTCTCATATTTTGTAAGAATTGCATTTCAAAGTATCTCTTGTCATTATGATGAATGCAAATGCTCTGCTTTTCCTACTAGGGAGTATCACATGCCTGGCTCTGTCACTGTTGCCTGACTCTGTCACTGTTAGGTCTCTAAACAAAAATTCGACCATAGCCTTTTTTAAGTTGAAAGGCAAAAGGGCCTTTTCCCAAGCTCAGAGGCTGTTTCCAAGTGACAACTCCTTGTCACTGTCAAAATGTGAGCAAAAGACAGGGATACTTACAAGGATCTGTGAAACCTCAGGTGCCCTACCCTCTGCAGGTTGCAGATTAAAATGTCCCCTGGCTGCATTTCATTTCAGGTAAACCAGTGACCAGAGAAAATAAGCCTAACTCCAGGGAGCTGAAACCCAGACAACACATAATCACACACAGTGACTCTGTTGTGGTGCTCAGTGATTTCAATCCAAATGACACGTTTGAGAATTATGCAGCACACAGCCAGACAACATGCTGCCTCCACACAAAAGAAAAGATGCTCATTCTAAAAAAGTCACAAACCCTGGTTAATAAGTCCGTCTGTGGGTGTGTGTGTGTGCACACATATTATGAAAGAGAATTTGCAAGTATTTTTCTAACAAGTACAGGAATGCACTTCACTTTGTAAATCTGCACAAAGCATCATAGGTGCTGCTCCTGGTACCTAATTAAAAATAAAAATAGGAAATGAACATAAATATAATTAAAAGGATGAATGATTGATAGGAATAATAAATAACTTCCAAATCAAAAGCAAACTGAATCCAGTTATTACCCTACCAAAAATATCAAAATGTAATTAGGCTGTTTTCACACATCATTATTTGCCATTTTGGGAAAATAGAAGGGACACAATAATGTACAAAATGATATTCAATTAAAACAAGTGCAGTGTATCCTTCAAGGTTTTAAAATTCTTACTAAAGTTGTTTATCTACAAGTTTACACTAAGAAGACTCATATATGTGTATCTGATGGTTAAGATTCACTTCTTAGTGACACAGCCTTCTTCAAGAAGATTCAGGAAACAAATGATTTTGGCAGGGGCACATTACAGACAGTCTTTTCCCACAGCATTTGCAACACTCTTTTTTAACTTTAAAAATAAATCAGAGATGTATTTAACATATAGACATGGCTACTGCTTTTGTCTTTTTCCCCCTTTTCTAAGAAAATGTTTTCAAGAAAAAACTGGTTGCTATGGAAGCTTTATTGTGGACCACTTCAGTATGAGAACATTGGAAAATAGTAACTATTTCAAATCACCTGATTGACTAAACATTCTTAAATTCATTATAATATGAATGAAGAAAAAGACAAGATAATTTTAAAAAAAACAATGCAGCTGTTTGGATATAAATGAACTACATACTTAGAATTAAGAATCTATAACTATGGCTAATTCTGACAAACTTTTCCACAGCTACTCTTAGAAATGGTAGAACTGTAGAAAAAATAAAACAGATTCTCATATTTTCAAAATAGCATTCCTTTCTTGTCATTCTTAGGTATTTAGTATAAAGTGAATGTTCAGCAATTCAGCCAAGCAACCAGGTCTCCAGCAAGGTAATTTGCATAAATACATGTTTTATACAAACCAGTACAAATAAAGCATTCCAATCTACAGAAAGCAGTTTTCCAAACTGGCCTGAAATGTGGAATGCCTTCCAATACCATTTGGACGTCATATCTCTGAGAAGTCACGTGGGCTGTCACGTGGTTGGTCCAATTTCCTCTGTAATACCCTTAGCAGAAATGAACTGTAACCAATTGTAAGTGGCTCCTAATTGCCCTTGACAAGGATGGAAAATAGTGACTTAACCTCTAGTCTAAGGAGCAGAGATACAATCTGGGGCTATCAATTTAACCACAGGTTGACTTTATAAATTAGCCATTCTGGGGTGTTAGCTGTAAAATAAAATTAAGGAATGAATGGTAATTGAGATCATACTGACAATTTGGGCCACGTTAACTGAACTGATTGGCTAAAACTAATGAAAAAGGACCTGAACAACACAAATTAAAAAAAAATAGTTATTCTCCAAGTTGAAAATTGATATATTGCTTTGTGCACGTCAATTATTACTATTAGTATCAAGTTTATTTAAAATTCTGCTTGAAGGTGGGAATGTGATTTAGGAGACCATGTACTTAGCACCCACAAGACCCTAGGTTCAATCCCCAGCATAAAAAATAAAGTTTGACATATAAAAACAGTTTGAATGTAAAGTCTAATTAAAGACCGTGATTTGTTAAAATTATGGAGCTGGAATATGCATATGATTGATTTGATAACATCTTTCTTACTCTTGTTCCTTCCCCTTATTAGTTAGCCCCCTATTCCTCTACATTCCTAGTTATATGGCATACATTTACTTTCAATTCTGAAATAAATTTGTTCTTAGTTTATACATCTGTACTCCCACCCTGTGCTAAAAATCAAAACAAATGATCAAACACTTGGATTTAAAACAGAAATAGTGGAACTGCTGGAAGATAATTTAGAAGAAACATCTGAAGTCATAGGCACAGGGAAGGATTTCCTGAGCAGAACTCTAATAGCGCAGAAAGTTATATGGGAGTACATCAAATTAAGAAGCTTCTCACAGCAAAGGAAAAACAGTATATAGAATAGATGGCTAATATCTAAAATATATGAACAAATAAACCCTCCCCAAAACCAAATGGAGCCTAATCAAAACATGTGAAAATGAGCTGAATAGACACTTCTCAAAAGAAGTACAAATGGCCAGTATGTACATGAAATAAATAGCACATTTGTCCATTAGGGAAATGCAAATCAAAATAACTCTGATATTCCACATTAGTCCAGTCAGCAGGCTATCATCAAGAACATAAAAAATAACAAATATTGGCAAGGATTTGGAGGGAAAGAAACCCTTCTACATTGTTTGTGGGAGTATAAACTAGTATAACCACTATGGAAATCTGTATGGCAATTCCTCCAAAACTAAGAATAGAAGTTTCATTTGAACCAACTATTACTCACATGGATACAGGCCCAAAAAGACTTAAAAGATATCATACTATAGCGATACATGCATACTTTTGTTTATAGCAGTACAATTCACAATAGCAAAGGTGTGGGAAGAGCCTATACACCCATCAACAGATAAATGAAAGAAATGTGGTATATATAAACAATTAAATACTATTTGACCATAAAGAAGAATGAAATCATGTCATTTGCAGGATGATGGTTGGAACTTGAGACTATAACGTTAAGTGAAATAAGTCAGACACAGAAAGTTAAATATCTCATGGTTTCTCTTACATGAGAAACCTCAAATATAAAGAAATAAAAGAGTAAAATAAAGGCGATAGTAGCAAATAAAAAAGCAAACCAAGATAGAAAAGGGGAGTGCGGGGAGGTTGGGTAGAAGGCAAGGGGACTAAAAATGAACAAGATATGTTATATACATGCAGCAATTCACCAAAATGAATGCAGTGCAAAATACACAAATAATGATGTTTAAAAATTATTAGTTTGAGTTTCACACTAACTTCTGTGAGGACAGAGGTACACTGACATGTAGCTAAAATAAATCGAGTGTGTCAGGACTTTTGTGACTAAGCCTCAATCCGAAGAGCAGTTGATTGGAATCTGCGCTTAATTCCCAAATACTGTACCAAACTGTGGCCATGTGATGGCACCCTCTGAAGAGAACACAGGGTCAAAAGTCTCCCAAAACAAATGACAGCAGTATTAACTCCTTCTGTCAAGGAAATCAAAATATCAACTGATGCAAAAAAAAAAAAAAAAAAGCTAGGGGAGACAATTACAAGTGACCACATCACTTTACATCTATTGGCATGCTAATTCCCTGACAGAATAGGAAATTAAGACTGATGCCACGCACATGCACTGCTTCCTGTTACTAACACTGGAATGAATAAAACTGCACTGGGCAGCATCCAAAATGTCAGGAAAAGCACCTCTCCTAATAGATGAGTGCAAAACAAAGTGGTAAAATCAGAGACAGCTACAAAATAAGACATCTGGGTCCCACATGTGGATAGATGAATGTTTGTTCAGTTGTGAGGGTGAGTATTCATGTATCAGTCCAAGCTGCTGATGGGGTTTCAAAACTTGCTACTCCCAAACATGGCACCTCAGCATTTAAGAAAATAGCACAAGCAGGAAGGCCATTCTCATTTCTTCTTGCCCTTCCCACAAAGCAAATCAGAAAGTCTAGAATTCTGTGCCTTCTATAGAAGTGGGTCATAAGACCCTCATGCAAGAAGTCCTACTGTACACACAGAGGAAAGTAACATCCTCATATCTGAAGACACAGAGACACACAGAAGAACCTGAACAAACTCTTGCCAAGTCCCCTCAGTTCGTTCCTACTAGATCATACCCCTTTGTCTGTTGATCATGCTTCTGCATGGCTATCAACAAAACAGTTGATATGCAGTTTTCTCTGTTTATTTGGAACTTCGTTTCCTTACAAAGGCTCCTGGTGTCACCTAGAACTTAAATTAAATAAATCTATGTGCTTTCTACTGTCAACCTATCTTTTGTTATAGGGGCTCAGACATGAGCATTACCATGGGTGAGAAATCTTGTCTCCCCTACAATAGCCTGAAATAGGAATATCAACATTTAAAGGATAAAGTGGTATCAACAAATAACTTCTTGTAGTGTACTTGGTTTTGACTACCTTTACCACCGTAATGAATGTGACTCAAAGTTTCATTAAATGTCTTCAAACAATTTTGAAAGTCAAGAAAGATATTCTTAAAAATTATGTGATATTAAGGAAAATTATCTGAAACTTACAAATAAGGAAAGGTAGGTGGTAGTTCACTGTTTTTCCATTGTCATACTGGGACATGTGTAACAAGCCTGTCCAAAGACAATTTAATTCTTTAGGATGTACCTATAGTCTGATTTTTCTACTCAGTATATGATTGAAGTTAACAGATTAATTGCTGTTTCCATGTGGTTCAAATAATTACCAACAAAGATTGTGGTTGTATTACTTTCTAGGACATGAATCAGTTTTATACATGATGAAGAAATTGAATTCTTCTATTCTAAATGCCTATAAACACTCAGTTCTTTAAAAGTTCACCAATAATTACCATTTTACTAGTTTTTTCACTAATAAGTTAAACAAATTTTTGACAGGTGTTTATTCTATAAGCAATTTAGAGTAATTTTTTTGTAGTGCTTGGGTTGGATTGAACCAGTGTGTTGCATATGCTAGGCAAGTTCTCTACCACCAAGCTACGCTCTCAACCCCAAGAGTAGTATTTTTAACTTTTGAAATTTTGACAATGGTATTGTCACTTGCTAGAATTCTATTACTTGTCTCTCTGTTGTTTTATTTTATTTTATTTTTTTGTGGCACCAGGGATTGAACTCATGACTTTGCGCTTGCCAGGCAGGCACTTAGGTCACTGAGCTAGATCCCCGGCCCTCTCTGTTGTTTTATAAGTTAAATTTTTCTA
>RJWT010028937.1:0-15057 GCA_004365215.1 Cuniculus paca | reverse complement strand
CCAACGCTCGCCGGAGTCCAAAGGGCTACAAAAGTCCCTGCAGCACAGCCCTTCCACCTCCTGACCTGGAGTATCTGATGAAAACTGTGGTAAGTGTACACTATTCGATATGCAAAGTAAAAACTAAACAGAATCTTTCTTTCGTCTGGCACCTACGAATTCGGTAAGTCCTCTCTATTTAAAAATGAATGATGAAGTTGGGCATGGTGGCTCACGCCTGTAATCCCAGCACTCAGGAGGCTGAGGCAGGAGGATCATTGTGAGTTCGAGACCAGCCTGGACTACAAAGTGAGCTCAAGGCCTGCCTGAATGGCATAGTGAGACCCTGTTTCAAAAAGACAATAAAAAAATATAAAATATAAAATAAAAATGAATGATGTAAACCAGGGAATAGTGGTGCGTGCCTGTCATCCCAGCATCCCAGCGTGACTGGAGAGGACAGCAAGTTCCAGCTCAACATGGGCAATTTAGCAACTTAGTGAAATCCTGCCTCCATATAAATAATAATAATAATAACAACAACAACAACGACTGAGGTTGAAGTTCAGATTGAAGGCCCTGAGTTCAATCTTTAGCCCAACAAAAATCCATAAATAAATAGGAAAAATAAAAATGAATGATGTATATCAATGCTCATAAAGAGCCTATTATGACTTAAACACTGTCTATTGACATGGTAATAGTCATGCTCACAGGGCTCTGCTATGCACATAAATTGGGTCTGATTTTATAGCCAGAAATGATTTACTGCATAATGTCTGCCAGTAAATTTGAGAACACGATGATCCTAGATGTGTCTTGTCAGAAAGCGAAGCATTCAGCTGTGAGAAGGGCCTGATACCTATAAATAAAGACTCCCACTTTTGCACTGAGATGAATCTCCAAGATTATTTCTTTTACTCTGGCTTCTCTCACACCGTGAGCAGGAGGAAGGACAGAGGCCTATGCTCGGATTTTTTCCTTTCTTTTCAGTGCTGGGGGTAGAACCCAGGGTGCCACAGATGACAGTAGAGACCCTTCCACCGAACTTCACTCTGGCCCCTTTACATGGCTTTGGCTGCCTAAGATTTCCCACAATCTCATCCCTATTTGGAAGAGTTCTCACAAAACTGGGGTTTCTACCTGTCCAAAGATACTTGTGGACGTTTTTGTTTTGTTTTGTTTTTAGTTCTTTAATTTTGTGCTCTCTGGAGTTAAAAGCAGGATCTCTTTATTGCTTTTCAACCTTTTCATTCAAGCAACCTTGTCTTCTTGCTCCGGTAGTTCCAACCAATAGAAATCAACTTGAATGTTAGGTTTAATTCAGAAAGAAAGAGCAACATGTGGCAATAGCTTCTCTGTGAAATTGCCCTCTATCTTTGGACAGGAGCCTACAAAGATGCATTGAAGATTTTCTGTAAAGTGGTTTTTGTTGCTTTTTTAAACTTTGGGAAAAACCAATTGTTAGGTCTGTGGTTAAAAGCTATTAGGTCTGCTAACACCCCTCCCACCTTTGGCAATTTATATTTTTAAAAAATTCTTCAGATCTACATACACTGGCTCATATTTAGATGTGGAGAATGGTTCATATTCTGAGGCTGAGAAACACTCCAAGTTAAGATAACCCACAATCACGGCATTGTTCTCTTGCCTGCAAGAATTGAAAGAAATCAGGTCCTGCCCAGCAGATTGTAGCAAAAAGAAAGTTACAATATTTAGTTAAATTAAAAGGTTTCTTTGGACAGATGTTTTTCTTTATAGGAACACTGAGTTATTTTTTCCCTTTCACATCCCTGGAGCTTTTTGTCTGTTTTGGTTATCTGGTGCTCCAGGCTCACCCACTGGGAAGTTGGGAGGATTATTTTGTACACCACTTAAAATTGGCATTGAAATGGAATTCAGTTGAGAACATTCTACCGTGAAACTGGCAGCCCCAACTGTGCCTCCAATCACAGTGTGACCTTAAGGATGTCTCCTTATATCTGAGCTTCACTTCCTTTGTTAGGAAAATGCTGAGATTCATCCTCTCTTTCTAGTCCTTGAACAGAACATTTTGTTAGGTGACAAGTTGGGAATAAGAGATGTCATTGCAGGTCATTAAAGTGGATTTGTACTGCATCTATCACTCTATCTGCAGGTCACTTCATCTTTGGACATCTTTGGACGTGAAATTGGAGGTTCTTGTTTTATGGTCAATATCTTCAACATGTTTACAAACTGAGAATATCTAGAATTCTAGATTGTTTCTTCCTTTGGCAATAGCACATCTGGCATTTGTAGAATACTTTCAGTTTACAAAGAATTTTCACATTTGGTGTGTCATTTAATCCTTGGGTGCTCACGGTAACGGAACTTGAAGGAGGTGTGCAAGAAAGATATCTGTAGTCTTACTCTTAGAATTATCATCTGGGGAACCAAAGTCTTGAGCAAGTATGCAGGAACCAAAGTCTTGAGCAAGTATGCAGGTATGGATGGTAGACATCCTTTCATCTGTCCATCCTTTTGTTCCTTACTCTCTAACATGAAGGTACCCATGAAAGGCATTTCACCTTATATGTATTCTTTCTAAAATTTTGTTTAAAGAGTTCATGTTTAATAAAATTCACTCTTTTTGGTGGATAGCCCATGAGGTTTTGTTGTTCTGTGGTATTGGGGATCCAACCTAGAGTCTTGGACATGCTGGGCAAGACTGCTATTACTGAGCTACATGCCCAGGCTTAGTCTATGAGTTTTGACAAGAGCAACCTCTGCTACAATCAGGATACAGAACAGTTCTATCAGTCTACCTCCTCCAAAAAATTAACTGCAGCTACCTCTTTGAGTCAAACCCTTGCCCTAATTTTACCTCTTGGCAACCATTGATCTGTTCTGTTGCTACAGTTTTCATTTTTTCAGAGTGATATATGAATGGAGTCATGTAGGTGTTTGAGTCTGGCTCCTTTCACTGAATGTACTGCACTTGAGCTTTGCCTATGGTGTTGCGTGCATCAATAGTTTGCTCTCTTTGATGACTATCATTGTATGGATATATCATTTGTTTTTTCATTCATGTCTCTGTTGAGGGATTTGTGGGTTGCTGAACACATTTTGATGATGATAAATAAAAAAGCAATGCACATTCTCATGCAGGTTTTTTAAAAAGGTAAACATAGATTTTTCACTATATTCGAATAAATATTTCAGAGTGAGATAACCAGGTCATATGGTAACTTACAAAGAAACTATGTTTTCCAAAGTGGCTATATATTTTTACAATCCCACCAGCAAAATGTAAGAGTTCTAGTCATCCCATATCTGCACTGGCCTTTGATGTTCTCAGTTTGTGTATGTGTGCATGTGCGTGTATGTTTAGAGGTATATAATAGAAGTATTTTATTATAGCTTTAATCGGTATTTCCTTAATAATTAGTGATTTTTTTTTCACCACTGGGGATCAAACTCATGACCTCACGCTTGCCAGGCAGGTGCTTACACCACTAAGCTAAATCCCCTGCCCTTATTTCTTTGAGACAGGGTCTCATTATGTCATTCAGGCTGGCCTTGAGCTCACTTTGTAGCCCAGGCTGGTCTCGAACTCGCAATGATTCTCCTGCCTCAGCCTCCTGAATGCTGGGATTACAGGTGTGCACCACCAGACCCGGCAATAATTAGTGATGTTAAGCATCTCTTCGTGGCTTATTTGAATCTATATATCTTTATGGTGACGTAATTGTTTAAATTTTTTACCATTTAAAAATAAAGTTTATTTTCTTATTTATGCATTTTGAAAGTTACTTGCATATTATGGAGACAAGCCCTCTGTTAGATATATGATTTGTAAATATTTGGCTTGTTATTTTATGCTCTTACCTATACATTTTGTAAATTTTTTTTTTGGGTACTATTAAAGATTGAACCAAGGACTTTTGCACTGATTTGTATTATTTATGGTAATATTTTACAGTAACTTCCCCAGCCCTTTTTTATTTTTTATTTTGAGACAGGGTCTCACTATGTTGCACAGGCTGGGCTTAAACTTGCTATCTTCCTGCATCAGCCTCCAGAAGTTCTGGAATGATGGATATTGGCACCCTGCTGAGTAGTCATTTCTAATTCTGATCAGCTTTAATTTTCCAATTAAAAAAAGAAAGAATTGTTCCATGGTGGTACACACCTGTAAGCCCAGCATTTGGGAGGCTAGTTTGAGGCTAGTCTTCTCTCAAAAGCCGCCCCCCCCAAGAAAAACTTAAAAGATTGTGCTATTGATGTATTATCTAAGAACTGTTTCTATAACCAAAGGTCACAAAGGTATCTCCTATGTTTTCTTCTAAAAATTTGAGGTGAACCTTCCACATTTTGGCTTATAATCCATTTTGAGTTAATTTTGATATGGTGTAAGTCAAAGTTGATTTTTTTTTTTTTTTTTTGCATAGGATGCCCAGTTCA
Source organism: Cuniculus paca (assembly GCA_004365215.1). Taxonomy (NCBI): domain Eukaryota; kingdom Metazoa; phylum Chordata; class Mammalia; order Rodentia; family Cuniculidae; genus Cuniculus; species Cuniculus paca. The sequence continues at coordinate 10,653 of RJWT010028937.1, read as the reverse complement.
CTTACCTGGCATCATTTGTTCAAAAGACCACCTAGCTGGGCCCCATATCATTATAGGGCTCTTTATAGGAAGACACAACCAAGTTCTAGTCAGAGATCAAGATGCAATGCCAGCAGCAGAAGCTACAGCGACACTGGAAGGGGCCATAAATCTAGGGTGATGAAATTTATTTGTTATCGTGGGTACCTGAGATTGAACCAGGGCCTTGCATGTGACAGGCAAACACTGCACTACTGAGTCACATCCCCAGTCTGAATATGGGCGCTAAAAAAGGCAAAGAACTCTTTTTTTTCCTCAGAGCCTTTAGACAACATGGACCTGCTGATCTTTTAACTCATAAGACCCATTTTTGTACTTCCAAATTCCATAATTAAAAAATAATAAACTTGTATTGTTTGAGGTAATATTTTACAGTAACAATAAAAAACTAGTTTAGAAAACTAACAGGAAACCACACGCATTGTTTTCTCATTTCTGTTAAAGATAAGTCGGTGATACTCATGTGGAACTACTTCTAGACTCTGTAGTCTGTTCCATTTTCCTGTGTGCCCATCCTTTTACTGCTATGACACCAATATATCTTTTTTAAAGAACTTATCCTGAATTCTCTTGTTTTTCCTGCTTTACACTTTCAGGATACGAAATACTGGACAATGGTAGTGCCTAGGAACCAAAAAGATAAAAATCATGCAACAGCAGGTTTTAGGGTAAGCATCTATATTAGTTGTCCATTGCTAGGTAACAAACTTACAAATTTCATAGCTTAAACCCACAGCCACTGACCATCTCAAAGTGTCTGTAGGTCAGGACCCTGCATCTCTTGCCTGGTTGTGGTGAAGGTGTAGCTCCAAGTAGGCTGCAGTCCTCTTAGCACTCTGCTGGGTGAGTGGTCACTCATATGGCTGTTTGAAGGTCTCAGAAAATCGGTTTCCAAGGTGACACACATAGTGGCTGACATGCTTTAATGCCTCCTATGTGAGCCTTTCCACAGGTCACCTGAGTGTCCTCATGACAGACATGGCAGCTGAATTCATTAGAGCAAGTGATGAGAGATAGAGAAAAACAGAAACAGAGACAGATAGATAAATAGAACTAGAGACAAGTAGATAAAAGGAGGTGTAGAGACCTCACTTAAGACCGAAGCCACTGTCATTTTCATAAATGACATGACATATCATTGCTTTGTCATAGTCTATTCATTAGAGGCAGGCCACTAAGTCCATCCCACACTCTAGCTGGGAGGAATTAATTTCTACCACCTGAGGGGAGAAACAGTGCAAAATGTGTGGACTATTTTGGATATCCCTACACTCCACCCTCTGGCCAAAATTGTTTTCTTCCTTTGGGCGAAACATACCCAGAAATCCACAGTTTTATCATGTAAGTCCCATCTAGGTGTGAACAGGCTCCTTAAAGTTAGCTCGGTGAGTCCTGTTTCTCCACTCTGTGAAAATAAGAACATTCTTATTTGTCCCCTTCCTAGGTGTAGGACAGTTGCTTTGTATAGTCCCATCCAAAAAAGGGGGAAAGACATGACGCAGAGTCGGTGGCCCGAGGTGACAGAAATCTTGCTGGGGAGCATTGCAAATTTCTCACTCATAGCTCAGGCCTCGGGATAATTCTCCACAGTTTTTGGCTTTTTCTCCTAGTCTTGCCCTCGTAGGCTTCACTTTTACCAAAGCAACAGGCATTTATTCCATGGTTCTAAGCCTAGTTTATGGATATTTAGCCTATGTGTTCTTCTAAAAGTCTATGGTTTTTCATTTTACATTTTAATATTTGACCCATTTTGAGGTAATTTTGGTACATAGCGTGTCTGTTCCCAGGTTAAGCTCCCAGAGATCTTTCAGGCCTCTTCTCTGATCCCTCTCACGTTCTGAGCATAAGCCCGGTGAGGCCAGTAGAAGATGGATCCCTGACGGGGAGACAGAGCTCCTGTGTCTCCTGCGGCCAACCCAGACCACCCCGCCAACGCTCAAACATGTGAGAGGGAACAGGATCCACGCAGTAAGAGATGATCCAAACTTTCTGGGCTAATTCTGCAGTACATGAGCTACATTTTTGACATGTTTATGCAGTCTGTCCCAGTTGTTGCAATTCCTGTATCTTACTCTAAGGAAATAATGCCCAAGATTGTATAAAGAACATTCTTCATAATAGCAGAAGATTGGACTGGGGATGTAATTCAGGGGTAAAGTGCTTGCCTTACATCCATGAAGCCCTAAATTCAACCCCAGCGCCCTCAAAACACACAGAAAAGCAAAAGTTTTGGATACTTTACTGTTTATTAGTGGGGAAGTGATCAAATTAAGGTGCATCTGTATAGCAGTTCACTCTAATTCTTACAAATGATGACATAGCTTTAAAGGAAACTGCCCACACCACATTGTTCACTAAATGAGGCATGTGATACAGCATTATATATTTTACAATGTGAACTTGATCTGAATAAAGTAAGTATATCTCTGCATAGACAACATCTGGAAGGATATATATTATATATAAGGTTATATAAAGTCACCATTTCCTCAAGGAAGTCCTCTTAATTATATATGTATAATTACTCCTTCAGGAAATACAGCGATTTTTAAAATTTTGTACATTATAATTTTGTGTATATGAATCTTTATAAATGAACATTTATTTCAATAAAATTGATAATGAATACAATGATGTTATTTCCATTTGGGAAAATGTTAATATAATGTATGTATAGCTGTACTTACAAAAGCTGCATATAATACTTGGGGGATTTGAGTTCCCTGGATGTAACTCAGTGTGGTCTTAATAGAGCTGCTCATTCATAGGGTGGGCGATTATGCACACCTTAATTCTGGTATTTCTGTCTCCCCATTGAATGGTGGAGTTGCACAGATCACAGCTACCGTTCAGGCAGTGTGCTGTATTTCCAAGAACACTGGACCTGGAATCAGAAGACTTAACTTCAGCAGTGGCTCCTCCTGAGTTTCTGCTTCTTCTCCATAAAATTGGGCTTCATTCATCAAACATAAACATTTATGGGGTATCATTGCAAGCAGGTCTTGTGGCCAAGTGCTAAGAGCCTAAGCATCTCCCTGCTTCTTTCAAGAGTGCTGATGGAAGAATCAATTCCTAAGCAAGGATAAATATAACAGGAAATGGAATTCCAGGCGCTCCGAAGTACTTGTAGTGGTTTTATTAAGTACAGGAAATGAAACTGGATCCATTATGAAGCAATATCACAAATGCTGTATAACACAGTGGTTAAGAACTGAGACTCAGTAGCCTGATTTCAAATCCTGGCTCCATGAAATTTTGGAGAGATATTGCTTAATTTCTCTTTGATTCTGCTTCTTTAAGCTGTAAAATGAGAATGAGAACTGTGGGTCTCCTTATGTGGTTATTATGAAGGTTAAATGAGTTCCTTATGTGTAAGACACTTGAAATAGTGTCCAGCACATATTAAGTCCTCAATAAAATTGTTTTTCTATCTGGGACAAAAAAAGAATCTGTCTTACTTACTTTCTGGGTTGCTGAGACAAAATACCTGATACCCACAAGTTAAAGGAGGGAAGATTTATTTTGGCTCACAGTTTGTGGAGGTTTCAGCCCATAGTTGGCTGGCTCCAAGGCAGGTTGGCATGGCAGAGGGGGATTGCAGAGGAGAAACAGTCCATGGCATGGCAAGCAGAAGGCAGAAAGCTACAAGCATCCAGCCTGCCTTTCCCTTTTATGTCACCCAGGTTATCAACCTTTTGGGTGGTGCCACCCAGAACTATCCTAATTCCAATCAGTGGACTAATTCAGTACCACACTAATCCCAGTATCACATGCCCTAGATCCAGCCAGCCCTGAAAATCCCTGCCCATACGCACATGAGGCTTTTAGGGGACATGTAGTTATAAGCTTTCAGACAAAGTGTTTCTAATACAGATGTGACTAACTTGATCTTAGAGGGTGATCTGGTTCTGACAAGTTGTTCTATACTTGAGACCAGGTTTCATTCATGTCAGTTGGTCAGATAGGTCACTGTCCACTTACACCTCCCTCGGCCTTGTGTGTCACTGGCATGAATAACATACCCAGCTAGAGGAGGGAGTTCCAGAAACAACCACTGGGAACTCCAAGCCAGTTCTCCAGGGCCACATGAAGAAGCTGAGGAGTCAGCTCCCTGCTGGGAACTACAGATGCTGCCCATTATTTTGAGCAGCTGTAGTAGTAGTTTGTGGTGTTCTTCCTCTCATCCACTCCTCCTTTTTGGTGGTACTGTTGCTATCCACTGGAGGGTCTGGGGGGCAGTCATTTCCGGGTTTTTGGTATAACTTGAACAAAGAACCAAGTAAGGTACTCAGAAGGAGTAAGAAGAGTAAGCTTTATTAAAAGTATCAAATATGCACTTTGGGGTGGGAGAGGGCCAATAAGAAGCACTGATGGCCCCATAAGGGCAGGTACTGGGTCTCTTAAACTCCTGGGATTGCAGGAGGACGTACAGCTGGGAACAGACAGGAGCCACGTCCTGGAGTACCTGCCTTGGCCCACCCATCTGAAGGAAGCGTTTCAGACCATTCAAGGTCTTTAGAGGAAGTGTCATATGGTCCAAAGCCCATTGCGTGCCTGGGTGTGTGTGGGTGGGTGGGGTGGTTGTCAAAACTTCACTGCAAGGGTCCTGTACTTTTGAATTTACACATGCCTAGGGTCCTTGCAAGGGAACAGGACGACCTTTATCTGTTGGTTTCCTGAGGTTTTGACATAGTTGTCCTTGTTCTGTCTGGGATCGTATTCTTTTTGGTACTGGGGATGGAACTCATGCCCTTGTGCATGTCAGGCAGGTGCTTGTGCCGCTGAGCTAAATCCGGGCCCTTTTTTTGTTTTTTTGAGGCAGGGTTTCGCTATGTAGTTCAGGCTGACCTTTAACTCACTTTGTAGCCCAGGCTGCCTCGAACTCACAGTGATCCTTTTGCCTCAGCCTCCAGAGTGCTGGGTTTTTTTTTGTCTTTTTGAGACAGGGTCTCACTATGCAGTTGAGGCTGGCCTTGAGCTCGCTTTGTAGCCCAGGCTGACCTCAAATTCACAATGATCCTTCTGCCTAAAACCTCCTGAGTGTTGGGATTACAGGTGTGCACCACCATGCCCAGTGTTACATTATTTTTCAGTAATTTATGCTATCTGGGCAAATTAAGAAAATGGGCCTTATTCTGGAATACACTTTGCAAGTAATTTTAATAATATGTATTCCATTTTTTTTAAGCCAATTTGTGATATGTTTGTTCTCAAAATTGTCTTTTTTTTTTGGTACACTGGGGATCGAACTCATGACCTCACACTTATCAGGGAAGTGCTTCAGCCACTGAGCTAAATCCCTGGCCCCTCAAATTGTCTTTCTAATAGGGGATATTTTTCTCTCCAAAGAGAACACTGAAAGTACCTTTTCCCTATCTGCTACATAGGTCATGGAAAGCTTTCTGGAAGACAAGACACCATTGCCTCTTGTCCTGGGAATAGAACCCAGGCTCTTTGCAATAAGCTACATTTAAGTAATTTTAAATTATTTTATCTTTTTAAATTTTGAGACAGGGTCTTAGCTCGATCCTTCTGCCTTGGCCTCCCAAAGTGCTGGGATTACAGGCATGTGCCACCATGTGTGGCTGAAGTGATTTAATTAAAAACTCCGCAAATGACCAGCACAAACCAGGTGAAAAGAGCAGGGAAGTGTGTTGCCAGCAGAGGGAACAGCACAGGCCTTTTCTTTTTCATAATGTTGCCTCTTTCTTCAGCATACTTGCTCTGCTTACCTTTTACTACTTTTTTTTTTTTTTTTGAGACAGGGTCTCAATTTGTAGTTCAGGCAGACCCTGAACTCTATGAAATCCAGGCTGGCCTCAAGCTCATGGCAATCCTCCTGCTTTGGCCTCTTGAGTGCTGGGATTGCAGGCGTGCCCTACTACACCTGGCTTCACCTCTCTCTTGATTGCCTTCTTGATTCCAGATTTTTTGATCCTAGACAATTGGATTGCTCCTGGCCCATCCAGACTTTAATTATTCTCTCAAAATCAGCCCCTCCCCCTTTAACCAGACCATCTCAAGGGTCTGTTTTTTAGACCAAAGTGAGAATTTGCTGGTCTAGCTCATCCAATCATTGACTGGCTGGATAGGGTGGAAAATGTGTAGGTTATATGATATGTGTCTTAGTTACTTTATTCTCGTTGCTGAGACAAACACCTGATGCCCAAAGTGAAGCAAGGAAAGGTTTATTTAGCTTACAGTTTCTGGAGATTTCAGTCCATAATCAGCTGACTCCAAGGCAGGGTGGCATGGCACTGGGGCAACACTCAAGGTGGCAGCCAGAGCAAAAGAGGCAGCCATTCATGGCGGCTGCAAGCAGCAAAAGCAAACCGCGCCAAGAGAGGGAAAAATGCGCCCACTCCGACCTTACATTCTATGTCGGCTGCACCCCTGGGTGGGTGCAGAACTCACACCGCCCATCTCAGCGCTACACAATGAGTCAATCATAAATGTTAGATTCAGCCACTTCCATGACTACATGGGGCTTGGGGGGGCCATCTATATACAAACCGTAACAATATGAAATAAAATGATGCCTCTTCTCCCCTTTTAGCAGGAGCTCAGGGTTGCAGTTTCCAATTGAAAAAGAGGGGTGACAACATTTATAGTGTGGTATCTCCCCTCCCCCATCTGTCAATGAAGGACTCAGTGAACACTTGTATTCAGATCGGTATTTATCAGTAGATTTAGGCAGAGTTATGGTGCTAAATCTCAGGGGCTTAAAACAAACACGTCATGCATATTACATGGCTAACACCGATGGGCCATTCTGCGGTCCCCATGTCTTCTCACTCCAGGACCTAAGCATACTGAGAGGCCCTATTTTAGGCCTGCTGCTTGCCTGAGATAAGGAAGGGAGAAGGACTGCAGAGCTGGAAGATGGCTGAGTTGATGTTTGGAAGTAGTGGGAATTATTTCTGTTCATATTCTACTGCCAGAGCAATTCCAAGGGCAAACCTGAGGTCAATACTCCTCCTATAAGAACCGGTAAATGTTCTGAACAAATACACATCCTTTTAGAATTCATCATGCCAACACTATTAGTCTCATCTTGAAGGTGAGAAAACTAAAGATAAAAGAGGCAAATTGATCGCGATCATAGATTTAAACTGGCTTCCATATTAGTCCACGCAGCAGTTTCTTTCTTGGAAAAAACTTTTTGCACTGTTATAGGCATCTAGAATTGTAACTTATGTGGGGGCACAACTACTTCTTGTGAGCCAAAGCAACTTCTCCATGAAATTTTCTAGAGCTAGCCCTTCTCTGAAACCTTCTTGGAAGGATGTGAAGCTAGAAAGGGGTCAGGCCTGAGATCCTTTGGATAGGATCGCCTATCATCCATCATTTTTGGCTTCTGTTTACTTGTGCGGGTGGGTGGGGGGAGTCCAAGCACCTCAGAGCTTTTGGCTAAGTACTTTTAGAAACTTACAGATTACACTGAGTATTTATGTTCACAAAAACTATTAGTGGGATGGAGAGAATGCAACTCATTTACTTGTGTCAAACAGCAAGACTTCTAGCCTTGGAAACTGAGTTGAAGTGTAGTGTGTCTTGAGATGGGGATGGGGGAATGAAGTTACAGCTAACAGAGAACACTGATATATGCAAACACCTGTTCCTTTCACTTGCCTTCCTTTTGTGGAGTCTCTGGTTCCCTGTGCGTGGGGCAGCATAACAAGGGTCGGTTTTGACTTGTCAGGTTAGTCTATGTTCCTAAAAGCGGGGTTTAGGATGAGGCCGCTGTATTTGTTCCCTAGCACACTCATTTCACGGAGGCACTTGCACAATCTAAAGTCCTCTCCCCTCACCGCCAGGGCAGTCCCGCCCTGGAGTCTGTTATATATTTAGCATAACTCCGCTTCACGGAAACGCCTAGGGCGAGCTCACCTGTGACAGTCACCTGTCCCTCCCTCCCCCTCCATTCGCACAGCCGGAGGGCCTCGTGGCCGCTCCTCTGCCCTGCAGGCGAGGCTGATCTCCAGGTTACTGTGTACGTGTCTGGCTCGGGCTGCGCGCTGACGACCGAGTGAAAGAGCGCGCTAGTATCAGGCGGGGCGGGCGCAAATCCGAGTGGACCCGGTGGGTGGGTGGGATCGCCCCTCCCCCCGGGTCCCGAGGTGGGCTGGGGGTGGGGAGTGACGCGCAGAGATTCCCTTTTGCCCCTTCGGATCCGAGAGGGGGCGACAGCGGGAACGCGAGGGCGGCGGGGTGTGGGTTTTGGGCGTGCCCACCTTGTGGCTGGGCCCTGGGGCGTCCCCCCTTCAGGGCGTGAGCAATCGCAGACACGAAGAGGAGGAGGGACCCGCCGAGGGCTCGCAGAAGCGGCCGCGAGCTCCGAACTTGCCGGGGAAACTAGTGCGGAGGGAGGGGCCCGGCGGGCCGCGGAGGGAGGAGGGGCGGCCGCAGCTGCATCCAGCCCGGTTGGCTTCCTTCCCAGCTCTCCTTCGGCGCCTCCTCCTCCTCTTCCTCCTGTATGAGTCAGGCATTTCCCGGGGATTTGGAGCAGCCACTCGCGGCCCGGGAGCCCGGAGCTGGAGCAGTAGCCGCCGCTGCACCGGGGCCGCCACCGCGGCGGGGACCCGCGTCCCAGGCGCGCACGGACCATGGAGAGGGCGGCCCAGGGCGCAGACGGCGGCGGGGGCAGCAACAGCAGCAGCCGAAGCAGCAGCCGCGCCACCTCGGCGGGCTCCTCGCCCTCCTGCTCTTTGGCGGGCCGGGGGGTCTCCGGCCGGCCCTCGGCAGCCGGGCTTGGTGGCGGGGGCAGCCGCAGCAGCCCTGGCTCGGTGGCCGCTAGCCCGTCTGGGGGAGGCACTCGCAGGAGGGAGCCGGCGCTCGAGGGCGTGCTCAGCAAATACACCAACCTCCTCCAGGGCTGGCAAAACAGGTAACGCGCCCGCCGCCCGCGCCACCGCCACCGCCACCGCGCGCCCCTCCCTGCACGCCTCTCGGGGCGTGTGCGCGCGCGTGTGCGCGTGATGGTGCCACCCGCGAACCGGTGTCGCCTGCGCGCCGCCCCCTGCCCACGGCCCTGCTCCGCTCCAGGTGGAGTCCGCGGGATGGGGCGCTCCGCAGTGGCGCGAGGGAGGCAGCAGGAGCCCGGGTTTCCTCGTGTGCTGGTACCTGCAGGGTTTGGGGCGGCTGGAGGAGCGCGCAGGTCGGTTTTCCTGCCAAGCCGCCAGCTGTTTCCTACACTTCTGAAGAATGGCTGGCAGAGCGGCTGCGTTGTGCCCCGCCGAAGCTGTGGCACGTCTGGTTGGATCACAGCAATTCACCCCACCACGTTGTTCTTTTTAAACTTCAGTGTTTGAAAAACAGCACCACCACCCGCGAAAGCCTGCGACTTATTCTCGGCCCCCTCGGGGGTCCCCAGTTTGAGGCTTCTAGCATCCAATCTCTGCAGTAGGACGTTTCCGTTAAAAGAAAAGAAAAGAAAACCCTCTCGCCTTTCAAACTGGGCAGTTTGCCATTTTTATTATTTCCTCTTTAGGTGCCTTTCGAAGTTTCCTGTACTCTCACCTCTCAAAGTTGGGAAACTTAGTTATAGACACATGGAGTGACGAGGATAGCAAAGAAATAGGCACGTGGGATGATACTGTGTGTACTACAACTGTGAGAGACTTAGAAGGGTCAAATGCGACCCTACGATTGACCTTTTTTAAGTACAAAAACAAAAAGCTGGAGACAAATAGAAATGCAAGAGCATTGGAGAGGTTGTCCATGAGAGCCTTTGCCCTGTCTTTGATAGTCCTTGGATCTTCATAGATTGGGGACTCTTAAGGATGCCTGTGAGATTTGAATCACATCCTGAAAAGTCTTGCTTATCTCTGCGGGGTGGACCGGATTCCGTGGTCATCTTTTCTTGTGGGCTGTGAGGGAATGTTCAGATTGCTGGCCAGTTCACACATACCAGCCTGATACTTAACATGAAACTCAACTTGCAGGAAGGGGACTTTGGATGTGTAGAAAACTGAATTGTTTATCTATTGATGTTCTAGATGTGGAACTTTTCAAATCCCTTGGCTTTCCTTGGAGATCTGTTACTATCTTAGTGGAAGTTGCATTTAACTTTTGAATCCTTTCATTTCTCAAAATAGCATCAGTGTCTGCTCTTGCCTCTCCTTTTCCCCCTCAGTTGTTGAAAGCTGAGAAAGAATAGTGTGTAGGATGAGAGTGATATGAGACGATTAAATCTAATTTCAGTTCTTGGAAATTCTGTCTTGTTAATGGTACTTCAAGGTGCCTGGTAAATGACCGCATTTTGTTGGTGTGTGGGGCAGCCGCTTTTACTGCTTTTTTCTTCCAGTAGCTTGTGAGTCCGACAGAGCTTTTACTCTGGATTACAGTTGTTTTACTTGCTTGGGTTCAGTGTTTCACCTGCTGTGTGTATTAAAGAATTTGTCTTTTTGGAGTGGATTTAGGAAGCCTTGAAGTAATGTTTGTTGCCTAGTTTTAAACTCAGAGTAGTGTTTAGACTGCAAGCAAGGATGAGAAGAGGCAAAGTTAATAATAATAAAGCTAATTGGCTGAAGGCTTCCTAGGTAAAATGTGGCTTTATGCACAGTGCTGAGCATGCCTAGGTGAGGTCTCATCTTTACTGAGTTGATTTACTGC
>RJWT010028936.1:0-15076 GCA_004365215.1 Cuniculus paca | reverse complement strand
AAAGACTGAAGGCAAGTCAGGAGATAACAGAGAATATCCACCTCAGCGCTACAGGCATTATCAACAACTGCCTGCTCCTCTAGCTACCTCTCTCCCAAGAAGCAAAAGTCTCAAGCAGCTGCAGAGAGGAAATCAGCTAAGGAGGGCAAACACACCTCATCTAGGGGAAAAGTGAAAACACATTGCTCTAGGGGAGGAGTAGAAGCCAACCCCATATGTCTCTGTGGAGACACAACCAGACCACAGGAAGATCCACTGCTAGATGGAAGACTAGAAGAAAAGACCTCCTATTCCCAGATAAAGGACAGATCTTGTGCCCAGGAATCCAAATGGGAGACCGGTTCCTGCTAGGAGACTGAAAAATTCTGCTAGAGAACAATATGAACACAAGGCTGAAGATAAATAACGTGAGGAGAAGAGGCAAGGCTTTTAAAGTCCCACCCATGAGGTTCAGTCACTTGGGGCCTTCCTGAGACTAAATAACAAAGCACACAACATTACTACTTCAACTACAATTCTACAACAGCAACCAACAGTCATCTAATCTGGGAAAGCCATCTAAAATATAGAAGGACACCCCATATTTGCTAAAAACTAAGAGTTGACCAAAACGCTAAGAAAAACCTCTAGAACACCAGTATAACTTAATAAAAAGAAAAAAGCAACCTACCACAAAGAAGAAGATGAAGCCTGTGGTACAGGTAACAATGCCAATACAGTAGTGAAAGCCCAGCACACATAACTCAAGTCCTGATCGAAGTGAATGCAGCCTCCATGCGAATGACCGGCTGAACAAGTGACATCCTTTTGTAAGGTACGAGTATTATTTATTTCAGTCTCTGCTGGTCTACAGGCAATGGCAAACATTCACTGAAAAATTTAAATACACACAACACCGAGAAAAAATATGGGTGTCTCTGAAGCAGTTAAAAGGAAATTTTATACCTTTAAATACCTAAGTTAGAGAAACAAAAAAGGTTTAAAATCAATTATTCAGACTCCAATCTTAAAAACGGGAAAAATAGCAAACTAAACCTTGAGTAAGTAGAAAGAAATTATAAAAGTAAGAGTAGCAATCAATACAATTTAAAATGAACAAATAGAAAAAAATCAATGAAGTGAAAAGCTAGTTATTTGAAAAGTTCAATACAGCTGGCAACATATTTTAGCTAAAGTGATTAGAAGGTATGATGCACTATAAAAATAAAAGTATGTACTACAAAATCAGACTATAATAAGGTAAGGAATATTATTTATAAAAAGACTACACATTGAATAAATCAAGAATCAAACTAGTGCGACCCAAAAAACCTAAATTTTTTTAAAAATTCAGCTTCCAATACAGAAACAGTAAGTATAAAAAGTTCTAATACTGGATTTTCAAAAATTGTTTTCACGAGCATCTAGGTTGAACAAGGACAAATATAATTTTTAACTTTGAGATTTTTCTTCAATACATAGTAACAAATTAAAAACATCTCTGAAAACTAATATTTGATGTAAATCAAAATAGATCAAAATATGATTGGATGATCACAGTAAATCAGTGGTTACCACCTTGTTAATGACTTGGCAATGAAACAAAAAATTAATAAAATATTAGTTGAAATAAAGAAAAAAGCCAGGTGTGGTGGCTCAAGCCAGTAATCCCAGCACTTGGGAGGCTGAGACAGGAGGATTGTTGCGAGTTCGAGACCAGCCTGGGCTATAAAGTGAGCTCAAGGCCAGCCTGAACGGCATAGTGAGACCCTGTCTCAAAAAGACAAGGGCCGGGGATCTAGCTCAGCAGCCTAAGCACCCGCCTGGCAAGTGCAAGGTCATGAGTTCAATCCCCGGTGCCGCAAAAAAAAAAAAGAAAGAAAGAAAAACATACATCAAACTTTGAGAAATCATGTTATCCTATAAATGTTACTGTGACTTTATGTTAAGTTCCATTTCATCTATTACCAAAAATTAAAAAATTACAAACACTTCAAATCACATAGGTATAGATATTTTACTAACATTGATTATGGTTTTCAAAATCATAATATATATAGATATAATAACTAGAAGTCCAAGTTTTAAATTTCTTTAAAAGAGTAATGGACAATAAAGCAAACTAATCATGCCAGATAACATTTCCCAAAACTATTTGTTGGTAGATTGTATTAATTGTTTTAGTATTATTTTCCTTAAGATCTCAAGCTATCATGCAATTAATTTCATTTGTTCACTTTATACATATTTACTTGGAAAAAGAATTTTTCATTCATACTGCTCTTTTATTAATGCTCTACAGCATCTAAAATTTTTCTTAAAGAATGTAGGAAACATAACAAAAAAATTATGCCTTTATACATTAGAGAACATTTTTTTTGACATTGTAGTGTTTCTGTTAACAAATATTGATCCAAGTGATACATCACAAGTGTTTGATAGTCAAATACATTGCTTTTTAGAGGTAAAGGAGCCAAAATTTTCACAAAGCCAGGTTAGGTTTTTCATTAATACCTCCTTTTGGTACTTATTTCTACCTTTTCCTATACCGTTTTCAAAGCTTGCTGCCCAGTGTCCTCACAATGACATCTGCATGAGGTTCCCCTCATGGCAGCATCCCACCTGGACCCACAGATGCCTGAACCTGTCCTGCCCTATCTCTCAAGCCCCCAGCTGTTATCTGCCATCACAACCTACAAATACTGCCTCTCTAAAAAACTAAAGAACATTAAGGTCAAAACAACACAATGATTTATGCTTCCTTCATAAGACATTTTCCTTTTGACGTGACCAACTTCAGCTCCTCAGGCAAGCCAGTGGAAAGGAACTCATGAAATGGAAGCTTTGGATTCCCTCAAATCCCGCCACAAATGATTTGATTAAATGACAAAACTGTTTATATTGTAAAACACAATACCAACACACAAATGTAAAATGGTGAGTATATAAAGCATTAGTAGTAGAATCAAGAGATTCTGACTACTGTTTTGCATTGCCATTAAATATCCATGCAACGGTAATCAACCACTAATCTGGTTTCCAGCAGCTGCATCCACAATGAAGACAGATAACAATCTGAGAACTCTTTGCAAGCTGACAATAACAAGAATATATTACCGGGCTGGGGATCTAGCTCAGTGGCCTAGCGCCTGCCTGGCAAGTGCAAGTTTGTGAGTTCAATTCCTAGTGCCGCAAAAAAAAAAAAAAAAAGAATATATTACCAACTACAGGTACAGCAAGGTTTATAAAAAGCAACCAGAACTACTACATCCTAGGATAGAGGATCACAAGACATGCATTTCTTTAAATTTACAAAACCAAGAAAAATGAAATACTCTATTATAGATCTAAGAAAACAAGCAAACTTTATAGGCAAAAAAGTAGAAAACACTGATGACAAACCAGAGTTTTTGAATGATGGAAAGATATACCACATTCATGGATTGAAAGATTAAATATTGTTAACATGTCAGGTCCTTCAATATTCAATGCAAGACAAAACAAAAATAACAACAACCAAAAAGACCTGAACATCCACACGCACAAAAGGTACTATGACCCATGCATCATGCAATGCTGAAAAAACTAAAATTAGTCACAGACCTTAACATCAAACTTAAAACAATAAAGCTATTTAAAAAAAAAAAAAAACAGGAAAATCTGTGTAACCTTGAGTTTAGCAATGACTTTTTACATTCAAAACCAGAAGCACAAATATATGGGCAAAAAACTGATAAACTGGTCATCAATATTAAAAATTTCTGCTCTCTCAGTAACACTATAAAATAATACACATTTGATAAATAATTTGGGTCTCAACTATACACAACTCTCAAAATTCCAGGAGAAAATAATCAACCCATTCAAAAATTGGGCAAATATTTAACACTTCACCAAAGAATTCTGAAAGCAAATGAACTTATGAAACAATGCTAAAGAGAGAGAGAGGGAGAGAGAGAGAGAAAAGATGCAACATAATTAGTCTTTAAGGAAATGTAAAGTAAAACCATTAAACCATAATGAGTTAATACTGTGGGCACAGTACATCCGCTAAATTTAAAAAGAAAAAAAAAACTGACAGTACAAAATGCTGATAAGGATAGAAGCACCTAGAACTTTCACACATCCTAGTAGTACTGTAACATGGGAGACCATCTTGGTAAACAATTTGGCAGTGTTGTATGCAGTTTTAAAACACATAGACCTTTATTCCGAGTATTTTTACTTGTGAGGTTTATATCAGCATCACACTTCATAATCTCTCAAACTGGAAACCATCCAGTATCTTTCACCTTGGCAATGTATAAACAAACTGTAGTATGACCAATACATGGCACACAATTCAGAAAAAAAAGGAATGAACTATTCATTCACACTACACAAATGAATTTCAAATGCACTATGCTAAAGGTGCTTCTCAATCTTGCTGCTAGTGACATTCCAGTCAGATACATCTTCGTGTTGGGAGCTGTCTGATGCAACGCAGAAAGTTCAGCAGCATCCCTGGCCTCTACCCACAAGATGCCAGTAGGAAACTCCCAGCTGTGACAACCAAAAATGCATCCAGACTTTGCCAAATATATACTCATCCCCAGTAAAGAACACCGCACTGTACTGTATGAAAGAAGTCACATTCTTCAAAAGCCCTATAGGGGCAAAAAAGGATCACAGGCTGCCAGGGTCTGGTATTAAGAAGAGACTGATTATAAGAAGGAAGAGCTGAGGCAGGGTTCAGTGGCAAACCACCTGCCAGAAATGCGGGAGCCCCTGGCTTGGATCTATTAATAGTGCAAAAGAAACCAAAAAATGAAAGGAAGGGAGGGAGAGAGGGAAGAAAGGAGCACTTTAGGAAAAATGGAAATGTCTGAGAGACTGATAATGTGACAGAGGTCAATGTTAGCTGAGAACAAAAGCTGGTGTAGTTTTGCAGGTTATACATAATTCTCATGCAAATTTGACTGCATGGAAATTATTTAAAAGAATATGAAAAACGTACTTATTACTATTTTTTTTTTAATTTTTGCAGCACTGGGGATTGAACTCATGACCTCGCACTTCCCAGGCAGGCGTTTAGGCCGCTGAGCTAGATCCCCAGCCCTTGTCTTTTTGCAACAGGGTCTCATTACACCGTTCAGGCTGGCCTTGAGCTTACTTTGTAGCCCAGGCTGGTCTCGAACTCGCAAGGATCCTCCTGTCTCAGCCTCCCGAGTGCTGGGATTACAGGCGTGAGCCACCACGCCTGACCATACTTATTACTGACACTAGAATTTTACTTGGAAAAATTTTCCCACCTATAAACTTAACTTTTGATGCCAATGAACAATAATTATATGGGGTAAATAAATTATAATTCTTCTGAAAAACAACAGACAAAAGACAAAACAAATAGGGGCTTCTTTATTTTCATGAAAAGAAGAGGGAAGACACCTATTCCCAGTAGCCAAAATATCTACTTCCACCCATTGGATAATCAAGAAACTTGCACAAGATAATGACTCTGAACATCTCTAAAACTATACCCTCTAAATACTCCTTATTTTCACCACATCACATTTTGACCTGCATCTCTATTATCAAGTTTACTGCTACAGGAAATTACTTTTCTAATTTCTTATGAAATTCATCTCAGAGTTGAAATGTTCCCATAATGTGCTAGTCACCTATATCCAATATACTCAGAGAGAAATCTTGCAATTTGTATTTCATGTCTGATCATATATTTGCCACTTATTTGCTGTATGTACTTTTAACTAAGCAAAATTACATTCAACTTTGCAATGTATAACTGAACTGATGTGCAAATTTCAAAGGAATCAGTTCTACATGGTGATCATTCCTTTACAGAAAACCCCCTGTGAGGGCATAACTATAATCAAACTTTACTTAGAAAACAGGCTGAGAAGCTATATGGAATTTTGAATTCCACATGGAAACAGAAATATCACATAAAAAATTAATTTTGATGATCTTTTTTTAAAAAAATTAAAGAATTTATGAAAGGGTAGGTCAGTTCTATTATCCTTTTAAATTAATTTTTAAAGTTGGATTCTTTAAACTCAGAAGAATAATGTATATTTAAAGTATTTTATAATTACTATAAAAGTATTAATTAACAGTAATAAGAAGAACAAGGTTTCTATGCACTATAAATATAAGGTAAAAAAATCACTTTCATGGCAATCTTGAAAGCATGTTAGTGGGTCATAACATTAGAACTTTTCTTTGAAAACCTTCTAATTACTAATCTCTTAAATTTTTAAGCTAAGTATTGACTTTGTAATAAATGAATGCAAGTTAAATTCCAAATCTGAAAGAATCTGAGTTATACTGACCATTAGCACTAATTTACAGAGTGATGCATAGATATTACTTTAATAGTGGCTTGAATTACCTTTCTATTTAATGCTTTATGTAATGTGACAATTTTCCATGAGGTACAAAACATATATAATTCACTATTTCTACCTGATTTCCAAAACTATTAAAGGATAATACAATGACTCTCTACTTTCAGATGTCACCCTCTCAAAGAGGCCTTTCCTCAGCTCCCACGTCCACTGTGTGAGTCCACCAATCCCTCATCCAACACTTTACATTCTCTCTTTGTACTATTCTCTTCCTCCTCAGTCCAAGTAACATTCCTTATACTTGACATTTTATCTATCTTAACCTGTTTACTGTATCCATATTCCCCACTAGATTCTAAATTCTATAAAAGCCAATGTTTTTGTTTTGTTCACTACTGCATGCTCAGTATCTACAATTGTACTGATATCTATAAATACTCAATACTAAGTATAATATACTATATGTATAAAAAATTGTTTTCCTGAAAATTCATACTGACAATTAGAATATTAAAAAGCCTAAGATTTTTAAAACTTCAACTTTGTTTAACTCATAATTTTCCAAATATATTTTATCATAGAAACATCTTTAAAAGACAATAACGAGTAGAGATTTAAGAAAAATGGTTTACAACACGTTTCAGTAGAAGGTTGATGTTTCTCTGTAAAACGTTGAAATGAGCTTATGTGGAAGACTGAACTGCATGTTAATAATTTTTACCTTAATCCTACAATTAACAAAGAGTCATTACAGGTTTTTAAATAAAAGGAGACAGAAGTCTTACAACAACATAGCGCAGAATGGATCTGAGAATAGAATGATGGAAAAGAGGAAGTGACAGGAACAGGCCAGGAAAGAACACTAGAGAGCTAACTTTGGCCAGCAGCAAAGAGCACCTTCGGAAATGAGGAAAAGCTTATAGATAACAAGAACAGACAAAATCCCTCATTTGGGGGTGGCCAGAAGCACTAGGAGTTGGAGAAATTGATAAAATTTTTGTATGCTTGTGGTGAGCAATACATCAGTATAAACTGGAAACAAAAAACAAGAAGAATACAGTAACAGATTTTTATGAAAGAGACTTCTATAACTTTAGCTGTCCTATAACAGGCTTGCGGATATAGAAGTAATGGGAACCAAAGTTAGAACTCTAAGAAAAAATAAAATTTAGATCAAGTGAAGGAAGATTAATAGTACTTACACTTGGAAGGCTGGCCTATCTTTCATGTATATGGCATTCATATATATATATGTGACCTATATAATTGAAGGATTAAAATTGATGTTCATTTATTAAGTGTCTATTATGCACCAGACATTATTCAAGATCCCTTGGAAAAGCTGAACAAACAAACCCAAAGATCCCTGATCAAAGAGGAGCTAGATAACTGAAAAATGACAAACAATAAACACCACAGATAAACACATTATAGTATATTAGAATATGGCGCTGTTAGATGCCCCCCCCCCAAGCCTCATGTAGTCACGGAAGTGGCTGAATCTAGCGTTTGTGATTGACTCCTGGTCTAGTGCTGGGATTGGTGGTGTGAGTTCTGCACCCGCCCAGGGGTGGAGCCGACATACAATGTAAGGTTAGAATGGGGGCGTGTTTTCCTTTTTGGCGTGGTTTGGTCTTGCCGCTTGCAGCCGCCGTGAACAGCTTCCCCTTTTTGCTCTGGCTGCTGCCTTGAAGTGTTGCCCCAGTGCCATCCCACCCTGCCTTGGAGCCAGCTGATTATGGACTGAAATCCACAGAAACTGTAAGCTAAATAAAGCTTTCCTTGCTTCACTTTGGGCATCAGGTGTTTGTCTCAACAAGAGAGAAAAGTAACCAAGACAGATGCCTATGATGGGGTCGGGGTAGCAGAAGGGGAAATAGCAATGAATAAGGACAAAGGCAACAGTGACAGGTTGGAAAGGGAATGGCACTGACACTCAGTGGCATTTCAGTGGAATCTTACAGAAGATGAAGGACTGAAGCAGTTACATGAATGACAAAATGTCTGGTGAGTATCAACAACTAAATTAAAGTACACATTCTGTGCACATTCAAGGTGGACCAAAAGGCAGAACCGAGGTGAGGTATCACAAGAGTTTTAGGACCATGAAGCCCTGGAGACTTCTATAAGGTGAGATGGGAAAATACCACAATTTGCTGAGAAAAGAATGGCGTGGTCTACACATGTCTGAGAAACACAATGGCCACAGAGTTGGAAATGGATTGCAGAAAACCCACCTGAGGTAATGCAGTAATCCAGAAGAAGGAAGGCAATGTTCAGATAAATAAATTCTAGAGTAGATGCTGAGGAGTCAAATTCTGCATGCACACAGTGTGTAACAGCAGAGATGGCCCCATATCTCCATACAGCTTTGCAATACCTACTTATTATCCATAATTCTGAATTCCTTCTAAAGTCCTGACTATATCACATGCCATATTCCTTGAGAAAATAGACAATTACAACCTATTTGCTACCTTTATATCTTTTTCTAATTTAAATGCTTAATTTAAACAAAAGAGCTAACAAAAAATTCTAAGACTAGCAATTTTAAAGTTATTGTTTTTGTGAAAAATATCTTAGTATAAGATTATCTTGTTTTAAAAAGAGAAAAATAATACTTTTAAATTTATCAGGTTTTTTCAACAAGTTTTTTTTTTTTCTCTCAACATTCCATTAAATGGAATGGCCAAAGAAATACAAGATTATAGTCAAACATATTTCCTCTGAAGGCTATAAAGATGCCACAGTGGGATACCATCTGCTAATGAGAGACTTCTCAAATAGTTTGAGAAGGTAAAAGTATTAGATAAGAAAAGCTAGCAGTCACTTCAGGATAACTCATTAAACAGAGGCAGACTGTCACTCACAGAAGCTTCCTAGGTACTCTTAGTTTTCCATGAACTGTGATTAAGTGGGCCATTCAAATTACCTGTTATTTTTCAAATCACTATGCAAAACTAATTCAGTTTATATTAAAATATTCACTTTACACTGCCCGAATTTTCCAGAAAACTTTCTTTACAGAATGAAATTCTTTCTCTGCTGAAAATATTCTAAAAAGAAAAAGTGACTTGGGATTTTCTGGGGCTGCGACACATTAGATCCAAAATAAGTAAAATTTATCCAGAGCATTTTAATGTATTTTTAAGTATTCATGTTTAAGTATACAAATAGTCTAAGAATTAATAAAATTTAAAGCTAGTTGTTGTATTTAACTTGAAATGTAATCTAAGAAATTAGATATACAGAAAAAAACTTTTCTCTCAAGGATCCTGATTTCCTGATACCTGGGGGCAGGGCGGAGGAGGGGGAGGTAGCCTTGTGGAAACTGTTACCCTGAAAAAGCCCTCACTTTACCCTTTTGAATTATTTAAAACCTTTGAAAACATCTATAAAATGCCTCATGTACTATTCATCTATGAGGCTCAAAAATAATTATTAGTATCTTTCATAATCCAGACTACAAAAACTCATTAAAAGCAAGAGACCAAATTTTGAAGAAACTAGTATATCACAGAAAACATTACAGTACTAACCACCACCACAGTTCTATGATTTCCACTGCAAAAATATCAAAGCAAAATAGCTGTCAAAGGCATAAATTAAATCAATTTCAAATTGAACAGAAAATTATTTCCTATTTTCCAAAGGCACTGATTTGAGTGATCTTAAACCTCTGGAAAAGAATTTCTCGATTTTCAAAATTTCTGAAGTCTAATTACAAGTAATTATAGCTTTTCATTTTCAACATGATGAAATAATTTGATTCTTTTTACAAGAGGTCTGGTTTAGCTCAAAATAGACAAGTGCTTCTGCACTGAGTTAGTACACAAAGACAATAAGGATCATTCTCAATAGAAAATCAGGGCTACATGTTGGCCATAAATCATAAATGCTGTATTCAAGCAAAAAACTGATTTGTATGTTCCACAAATGTAATTCATTCATTCACGCTAGTGAGACAGAGCAAACAGCCCATGGTTGAACAAGGCTTTAAAGTAAGACCAGTGCGAAAGGGGAGAGAAAGAAGTATGACATAGTCATCTCAAAACTCAGACATAAAGCGTTCCTCAAAGGAAAAAAGTTCAAACCTTTCTGATACTTTTTTTTGTCAAAGAAACTAAGTACAAACTACAGCAAATGATGCGTAATGCTATCTTTAAATGTGTAATATCAGATCTAACAGTTATTCCAGAGTAATCCTATTCCTCTGGAAAAAAAAATTGAAAAAGAAACTACACAAGATATGTCTAATTGCCAAAAAAAATTTTAAATAAATGAAATTAAAAACATAAGTTCTTGACAGCAATATATACTTTTACCCTGCAAAATTTGCAATACTGCACATTTTTCCACCTTTTGCTTTATAAAGTGCCTTTTGCTGATGACTCACATTTCTAGTGATTTGTTATATGCTATTAGAACAAAAGCACCATAAAACTGCTTTCTACCCTGACCTCACACACCTGGTTACAATTACATCTTCAGACAGCTAAACCAGTAGTTGAGCAAGGACATACTAACAAAACCTAACCCAATCAACAGGCAAAAGCAAACATTACAGTACAGCCCTACCCACTCAAAATTTGAAAAAGAATCAACCATGTATCTCTTGCAATGCAAGGGTACACACCCATCCACACACACACACACACACACACACACATTCCCCACCACACCGCAAGATTAGCATCAGCACAAAACACGATTTTCGAGCATTGGTCATACAGTTGCAAAATCCTCCCACCTGTCAGCACAATAGTTTATTAAGTCACAAACAAGAGATTTTTCAAGTAAATACCATTAAAAATAAGAATCAATTTGTTTTAAACTATAGGTTCCTCTAACCCTAAAACTCAAACTTTAAATAGAAAAAATAGTGTAACCACTGTAATGTGAGTTCACCATACTATAACATTCTTACATTACATCAAATAAGAAAACCAAGTTGGCTACAGTCCAAGAAGGAATCCTAATAACCAAATTCTCAGTTGCATTAAGTTTTTGATGGGGGAGGGGTGGTCATTTCCAGGTATCAGCTACTTATACACCTTACAGAGCTAAACAGAGCTAGAAACATTAAACTGGTGCTTTGCAACCACACTCAAAAGATGAAAGAAACAGAACACCGTTAGAAGAATGGTAACTAACAGATGACAGTATACCAAGTCTCAAGTAATACCCTATGCTACCAGAATGCAGTACAAAATGAAAAGAACCATCCTGGTGTTCCAGTCCACTGCAATCTCTACAATACTTAACATTCCTTTAATTTTTTGACCACACTTTTCAAAGTGAAGGTTGAGTCACTTAGTCCTTTGAATAATTACATGCTTTATGTAAAGCTGACTATCACATCCAGGACTTTTACTGGAACTGAATCTACTTCCAATTAATCAAGAATATTCACAGATTAAATGTACTTTTCAGTTTACTGTTCCCTTTGCACCCTGTCATAAAACATTAATGTTTCCATCCCTCATTTAACAAACCTGGGAAGAAAATTTCCAGAACTCAAATTATGATGGAAAATTAGGGACTTGAGCCGGGCGTGGTGGCTCACAGCTGTTATCCCAGCACTCAGGAGGCTGAGACAGAAGGATTGTTGTGAATTCGAGACCAGCCTGGGCTATAAAGTGAGCTCAAGGCCAACCTGAACAGCATAGTGAGACCCTGTCTCAAAAAGACAAGAGCCGGGGATCTAGCTCAGTGGCCTAAGCACCTGCCTGGCAAGCGCAAGGTCATGAGTTCAATCCCTGGTGCCATAAAAAAAAAAAAAAAGAGAAAAAATTAGGGACTTGTAATCTTACATCCAAATCCTCCTCATAGGTATGACAATATAATATGTCAATTATTTTCACCAACTACAATGATTACATGTAGTTCTTATATAAGGGCAATAATTTTATGTCATTGACATATATATGCAACTTATCTTCTTTTGAATATATTTTAGGTCATTAACTGATTATTCTCATTTTAAAAAAAATAACTTTTTAAAATGAGCAGTTTCAAAGCATTTCATACTTATCACCATGAAGTGTCAATTCCTGTTTCATAAAATATGAACAGTTTCTATTTAGGGTGGAAATCTTTATAGAGAACACTAAATTCATTCTAAAACTGGCAAATGTTATAAACATGTTTCCTCAGAATGCATCTAATAACATAAAGATAACATGGTACAAATAACACAACATGTCAAACACATGAAAATTTCAGAATTTAAATTTCAAATGAAAAATTCCAAACTATATTTAAAAACTCATTAAATTAAATAAAGAAAAATAAGCACCAAAAAACAAGATATACCAAATAGAAAGGAAGTAAGAGGTACAGTCACCTCTAACAGAGGTTTCTCCGACTTCATCATACCCAAAACAAAATAGACCTCCTCTCATCTTCTGCGAGAGCCTGCACGCACCCTTGCCTCACTGCACCTATGGAGTATTACGGTCACTGGTTCCCACAAACTTGACAGGACCACAAATAGGGACTTCTCACATTTTTACTTCCAGGGCCACACACAGAGATCCATGCTCTCTGTTGATCTTACTAAGTTTAAAACTGCTTAAATTTTAATTACATTCTTGCTGTGATTATTTGAAACCATTAAAAAGAATAAACACTGAAACTTACCCTTGGTGTTTGGTTTTATATCTCCAGCATTGACAATAAATGAGCACAATTATTTTCCTTTTTTATATTTAACATAAGATAACTACTATGTTATTGTATTTCAATAGTGAGTTTTTGTTGTTTAAGTTTTGGAAATAAAAATAAAGAACATAGTGTGAAAGTAAAGATAAGAGATACAGCCAAGTGTGGTGGCACATACCTGTGACTCCAATACTCAGGAGGTTGAGGCAGGAGGACATGCGTTCAAGGCCAGCCTTGGCTACATAGTGAGTTCAAGGCCAGCCTATACTACATAGTGAGCCCCTGTCTCAAGAAACAAAATAAAATAAAATAAAATAAAATAAAATAAAATAAAATAAAATAAACAACAACCAAAAAAAAAAGATTAAGAGATATTCAGATCTTCAGATTCCTTTCAAAAGTATATACATTTGCCTTTAAGCTTACTTTAATACTTATCGTAATTATAAAGACGAGAGAATTACATTCAATTATCAAATAAAATACACTGTATACAATAAGCACTTCTTATTCTTTCACTAATAAGAACCTATACACTCTTCTGTTTTGAGACAAGTTCCTTGGTGACTTATTTTCACTTTTATCCCCTGATTTTCTGGCCTATTATGAATAAAATGCATATGAGAGACGTATGTTGGAAAATTTGTTTAAAACGCTTTACCAATTTGTTTGAAAGTTCTCTATTACTCTGTGCTTCTAACAATAAAAGAGAAAAGAGACTCATGTAGATCAGACCAGCTGATCCAGAGAGCCAAGACACTGCAGAAAAACAAACACTTCCCAAGGGGCATGAAAGCATAAGGGGACAGAAAACCATGCTGTGGGAAGAACCACTGAGAGAATTAGAAATGTCCAATCTACAAAACAGATGTCTCCAAGGCTGGAGTGAATGATAATCCACTTCTCACAAAGGATCATCTCACAGAAGAGGAACTATGCTTGTCCCGTGTGATCTTGAATGTACACACAAAGAGGTATGTGACTCAAAGGGGCAAGGAAGCAGATTTCTATGAGGAAAAACAGAATGGACTGCCTCAAGAAGTAGTAAATTGCTGGTCTATAAAAAACCACACAGATGTTTCAGAATATTGAAGAAGGGATATACAACCATAAAACGAAATCTCCAATGTCTCTGATAAGTCTTCCAATTCTTTACCAATGCATGCTGTAAATGAGCATTTACAGACTACCCACTGCATGCCAGGAACTGCTTTAATGGTTGAAAACACAAATGCAAATGCAGACCAGACCCCTGTCTGTACAAAAGCATCGGCTTACAGAGAAGATAAGTACCCTGGAAAGAGCGAATCATGCTGGACAGGTCATTTCACATACAGTGAGACATCCCGACGTCAACATTGAAAGTGAAGATGGCTAAAGCTTAGAAAAGAGGGTAAGTCTGTATCACTATGACTTTACAAGTTGGTCACTTCTAGAGGGCAGTTAAAAGTCTACTGCAAATACAAATAGAATTAACTGTTCCTCTACTCTTGGTTCTAAAAAATAAAATGCAGTTTCTTATGGGTTGATTTGTCCATGTGGATTGTTTCCTCACTCCTATTCTGTCCAGCATTCTTCAACTCTGCCTAAATATGCTTCAAAGTTTTCTCTTCAGCATCTTTTGATGTGCACATTTTACCATATAGCTTATACATAAAGCACCCCAAAGAAGCCTAGTATTACATTATTTTTAAATGTATTCCTACATAATCATCTTGTCTACCATTTTGTAGATATATATTTGTATCTATTTTATTGTCATCCAACTCCCTACCCACAAAGGAAAAAAACATAACTTTCTATTCTGCTTAATATTTGAAAAAATTAATTTCATAATTAAGCCAAATTTCTGAAAAACTAAAATTTATGTAAGTTCAAATTGCATGTGAGCTTCTGCTAATTTGAAGTTAGGTAATTTGGATGTACTGTCACACAAAAGACAGCTGAAAACACTGAAGAAAAATATGGAAAATGAGTGAAGGACTGAAGTGTAAATCAAAAAAATAAAAATTATGAGGCATAGATCTTAAAAAAAATTTACAAGGATCCTGAAGATGAACCCATGAAGATATATATGGCACTTAGGA
>RJWT010028935.1:0-15071 GCA_004365215.1 Cuniculus paca | reverse complement strand
TGAATCCTCATTTTCCATCCCCAGACTTGGATAACTATTTGTCTCCTTTTTGGCTCTATAGGGTTAGCTATCGGAACATTTCACCCAATTTGAATCATAAATATGTGATTTTTGCCGGGGATTTAGCCCAGCAGTTCAAGTGCTTGCCTGGTAAGCACGAGGTCCTGAGTTCAGTCTCTGGTACCAAAAAAACAAAACACAAAACAAAACGCTGGAAATTTAGCTCGGTGGCATGAGCACCTGCCTAGCAAGTATGAGGTTGTGAGTTCGATATCCGGTACCCCCCAAAAAGACAAAAAACAACAAAAAAAAGAGGTAATTTTTCATCTGGCTCCCTTCATGGTTTTGAGGTTTTTATGGTGTCATATGCTCATATTTCACCTTTTACTGCTGAATAATACTCCATTGTGTGGGCACACATTGTTTGGTTCTCTAGTCGTTAGTCATTGAGCTTTGGGCTCTTTCCAATTTTTGGACATAATGAATAATAGTGCAATGAATATTCATATTATTTGCATATGTATTTCTATTTCTCTAGGGAATAAGTTACTGGATTGTGCAGCAAATTTATGCTTAACTTTTTTAAGAAACTGCAGAACTTTTTTTAAAGTATCTTTCCCGTTTTACATTCCTGAAAGCTCAAGTGTTCCTAATTGTTTTCTTCATCTTTGGTGACATTTGTAATTACCTGTCATTTTGATTATAACTATCTTAGAGAATGGAAAATGCTGTCACCTTGTGGGTTTAATTTGCATTTTAGTAATGACTAATGCTGATGTGTATCTTTTTATGTGCTTAGTACCCACTCACGTACCTTGTTTGATGAAATTTCTGTTCAAATAATTTTCTCTTTTAAATTAAGTGTTTTGTCTTATCAAGCCACAAAAGTTTTTTAAATATAGTCTAGATGCCAGTTCTGTATTATATATATAATTTATATTTTCCCCCAAGTGTAGTTTGTTATTTCACTTTTTGACGATAGTTTCAAGCATAAACATACTGAATTTTGCTAAGTCCAGCTTAGTATGTATTATCTCTATGTGTCACGCTTTTCAATATGGTATCTAATACACTTCTGCCTAACCGAAGTCTGAGGATTTCATCCTATTTTCCTCCAAGTTTTAACTTGGCTTTTTTTGAGGCAGAGGCAGGTTAACTTGGCTTTTATATATGTGCCGGTGATTCATGTAGATTTAATTTTTATATATGTTATGACGTGAAGGTCCACATTTTTTTTTCACATTGATCCCTGCCGTTTTTTAAAAAAGAATATTCTTTGCTCAATGAATTCCTTTCAAAACCATGTTCTCTATATCTCATCCCCCCTCCTTCCTAGTATATAGAGGCAAAGGTATGAAGACTGATCTTTCCTTGCCCTGAAAAATGTTACCTTTTCCTGAATTACATTTTTAGTTTTCTAAGTATTAGAAGTGTGTAAGGCTGAGGGATTTCTAATTTTAGGCACTGTTTTCCGTTTGTTTGTTTGTTTGTTTGTTTGCTTGAGATGAGGTCTCACTATGTTGCCCAGACTGATTTTGAACTCCTGGCCTCAAGCAGTACTTTTACCTCAACTTTCCATGTAGCTGTGACCACAGGTACGTGCCATTGCACCTGGATTGGAATTCTAATTTTAAATGTGAAAATTATAAAGGGACATCTTGTATTTTTCCTGTCAACTTATAATTAAATCTTAAAATAAATAGAGCCTTTGATTCTCAAGCCATGAAACATTTTGATAGGAGCCACATTCTTTAACCTAAAGCAAACATCTAATCTTGTAATGCTGAAAGCTCTAAATATTGTTCTCTTCTTCCAACCCAAAATGTTTGCATTGAGAGGTCAGAAAAATATAACTTTGTTAAGTAAAACCAGCTCCCATAGTTACTTTCCTTGGTCAAAAACTAAAGGTTGTTGAAACAGTGTTTAGTTTTGGCTGTGTTACAAACCCAGTCATTAGGCAACTCTACATATTTGCATAAGAAAACATCCTCCTTTAAGATTCCTATCACTAATGATTACTTCTTTATCTTGTTTTCTACTCTAGATTGTAAGCCTGAGAACATGGCATTCATTCTTTCTCCCTCTCCCATTGCAATCCATCCCACCTCATCTCCCTTTCACTCTATTGTGCCTTCCTTGAGATCACAGATGATTCTGAAATGACTTGTTAATCTGAAGAGAATTTAAAAAAGTACAGAGAGAGAGAGAGAGAGCACGCAAGAGAGAGCAAGCAGTTATCCATGATTCCTGTCTCGGGAGCTGATGGTGTGAAGAAGAGGTCTATGGTGTAAACAAGAGCACCATACATGGGAGGGGTCAAGGAAGGGATCAAGGAGACATGGACATGTAAGCTCTGTTTTCAAGAGAGCTTATTATTAGTAGTGTGCATGGCCTGTTCCAGCAGAGCAGAGAGGAAGAGATTTGAAAGAACGTGGTGCCATTGAGGAAACTGTAAGTTGCTCACTCTGACTAAAAGCAAACAGGTTTGTTTTGTTTTGTTTAAAGAGAGAAAAAAACTAAAAACAGAATTTTAAAACAGGGTAATAGGAAATTGACAATGGTTAATATATTACATACTGTTGTCTTCAAAGTAGTAGTTCAGATTATAACATATAGGCATGTGAAATTGATCAACCAGTGTAAGGACACAATGATCTTTTCAATGAACTAAAAGAAATTAGTAGTATAATTATCTTAGCATATATATATATATATATATATATATATATATATATATATAGTTTTTCTTTTTCTTTCCTTTCTTTTCTCCTTTCCCCCATCCCAGTTCTTTCCTTTTGAGCAGTTTCTTTCCATTTCTCAATATCTATTGCAGATTTTGTATCTTATTTACTCTTTTAGTTTCTCACGCTAGGGGAGCAAGACCATGTTTACACATGCAAGTTTGATTTATTTTACTTATGAGTATGGTCTGTAGTTGCATCCATTTACCTATAAAAGCCTCCAGTTTATCCTTCCTTATAGCTGAGTAGTATTCCATTAGATAAAAACACCACATCTTTTTTATCCATTTCTCAGCTGATGGACATCTGGGTTGTTTCCAAGATCTAGCTTTTACAGTTGTGCTGCTATAAACATGGGTGCATATGTATTGCTGTGGTATGATGTTTTTAATTCTTCTGGGAAGACACCCAGAAGGGAAATAGCTGAGTCAATTGGGACCTCTAATCCTAGTTTTTTGAGGAACCTCCACACTGATTTCCACAGTGGTTGTACCAGTCTGCACTCTTACCAACAGTGGAGAAGGGTACCTTTTCCCCCTTGATAATAAGATGAAACACTTAATTTAAAAAGGGGAACATTATTTGAACAGAAATTTCATCGAACAAGGTACGTGAGTTGGTACTAAGCACATAATTGCTCTAGTTAGTGTTGCCAGAACTATATTGAGTAGTGACATCATTGTCTTGTTCCTGATTGTAGAGACCCCACCAGCGTTTGTTATTGGTTGATTTCTTGATGATAGCCATTCTTTCCAGGGTGAGATGGAATCTCAGTGTTGTTTTAATTTTGCATTTCTCAAATGACCAATGATGTAGAACTTTTTTTATATATTTATATGCCATTTATAATTCTTCATCTCAGAAGTGTGTATTCATCTCAGATGCTCATTTTTGGATTGGGTCTTTGAATTTAGGGGGCCTGATTTTTTTCAATTCTTTATATGTTCTAGGTAGAAATCCTTTAAGGATAGCTGGCTAAATTTTTTTCCCACCTTGTGAGTTTCTTTTCACTCTGTTGGTGATTTATTTTCATGTGCAAAATCTTTTTAATTGGATCAGATTCTAGTTATTGATTCTTTGAAGTACTTCCCATGCAGTTTGGTTTTTGTTCATGACCTCTCTGCCTACCCCTGTGTTTTCTAGATTTCTATGTACTTTGTCTTCTAGTAGATTTAGTGTTTCTATTTTAATATTTAGATATTTGATCCATTTTGACTTTAGTTTAGTGCATGGTGATAGACATGGATCTAGTTTTAGTCTTTGGCATGTGGAAAACCATTTGTTTTCCAGTACCATTATTTAAAGAGGCTATCTTTCTTCCAGTGAACATGTTTGGCCTCTTTGTCAAAGATAAGGTGGCTGAGTGTGTTTATAGTTGTGTCTGCGTCTTCTATTCTGTTCCATTGATCCTTAGGTCTTTTTTTTTGCCAATAACACGCTGATTTTATCACAGTAGCTTTGCAGTGTAATTTCAAGTCAGGGATTGTGATACCTCCTGCCTTGGCCTTTGTTGCCCAGAATTGCTTTTGCTATTCTAGGTCTCTTATGTTTCCCAATGAATTTAGGAATGTTTTTTCTAGATCTGTGAGTTATGTTATTGGTATTTTGGTCAGGATTGCATTAAATCTGTGTAACAGTTTTGGGAGTATGACCGTTTTCACAATGTTGGTTCTTCCTATCCATGCCAAGGGATATTTTTCCATTTTCTGATCTCCTCTTAGATCTCCTTTTTCAGAGTGCTATAATTTTCAACGCTTAGATCTTTTATTTCCTTTGTTAGATTGATTCCCAAGTATTTCATTTTTTTGGATGCTATGGTGAAGGGTGTGGTCTCCTTAATTTCTCTCTCAGTGAGTTTGTGGTTTGTGTACAGGGATACTATTGATTTTTGAGTGTTGGCTTTGTATCCGTTTACACTACTGAATTTGCTTATTAATTCTATAAGTTTTTGTGGAGTTTTTGGGGTCTTCTATGTAGTATATCATGTCATCTGTGAATAATGATATTTTAACTTCTTCCTTTCCTATCCTTATTCCTTTTATTTCTCTCACTTGTCTAATTGCTCTGGTTAGTGTTGCCAGAACTATATTGAGTAGTGACATCCTTGTCTTGTTCCTGCTTGTAGGGAAGCATAGTTTGTAGCAAGGAGTGACATAAACAAGTTAGGTTCAGATGGTGAAGTATCTTGTTTACTACACTAAGTATTTTAAAAACACACACATTTTTTCCCTTTTTGTTTTTGTGTTTGAAATTGAGGTTGAAAGAATACAGCCATCTCTGTAATCAGACTCTGAACCATACCCTTTTACCAGTGGGGAGCTATTAAAGAAATTTAAGTAGTTGGGATACTCAGATTTACACTTTAGAAAGATATTTCTGAAAGCAGCATTATGGAGAATATATTTGAGAGCCTGTTTTTTTTTAATAGCCAAAATATGAGAGACCTGAACAGTGAGCCTGGAATTGAGATAATGAATTCAGGAGCAATTTGAAGAGTTGAATTAATGGGACTGGGTAGCTGACTTCCGACAGAGAAATAGTCTAGAATAATGATACTTTAACTTTGGTCTTGAGTCTCCTGGCTCTAGGATGTCTTCACAGTGGTAAGGCTTCCTTCAGAGTTTTGTTCTGCTTGCAGAATGTGCTGGAGATCTGCATCTTGTGAGAGAGCTCCAGCAGGCATCTGAAGGACTGAGGCAGCTGCTTGGGCTGCATTCTCAGTGGTTGCTTTCACTGCCTCCCTGTGAAGGGAGGCAGTGGAGAGAAGTCAGGAGGGATAAGAACCGCATTCATTCTACTGCCGGAGAGTATGTGCAGCTGCCACGTCCCTCTGATTCACCATTACCACTTGCCACAGCTGCTCAGCTGGACCAAAATAATAGCCTGTCACAGATTGTGCCATGACTAAGCCATGTGGAGCACTGGGTGAAACTTAAAGTTTTAAAAATTCACATTTCTCCTTTTTCTTGGTGTCTTATTTTGAAAATCTGCCTGCAGATTAGACCCATATTGTACCATTAATAGGCTGAAATCCCTAATATTCATGAATTGTGCTACCGTGCCTGGGTATCTACCAAAATGCACGTTTGTATACACACATCGCACACACACATATTTTTAAAATGTTATACCTAACTGGTGTGGGCACACTCCTGTAATCCCAGCACTCAGGAGACTGAGGCAGGAGGATCCTTGTGAGTTCGAGACCAGCCTGTGCTACAAAGTGAGCTCAAGGCCAGCCTGAACGGCATAGTGAGATGGTGTCTCAAAAAGACAAAAATAATAATAATAAAATAATAACATGTTATACCTAAAGTTGTGACACTCTGAGAAGAGTTGCTTAGTGTAAGGATACAAGATTTATTAAACATTCTCAGTCAGCTTGTTTAAACAATGTAAATTAATTATATACTTCCCTAGATACCAGCAAGGTATTCACATTTTTTATTCAGTCACTTTGAGAATTAAGCATATTATGTGTCCCTTGGATGGTTTGTACATAAATTTTTGGCTTTCTAGAATATTCATACTCCTTACTAGTATTTCTTTGCTTCAGACTTCATATTAAAAGCATATTCCTTTTTATCAATTTCAATTTCAGTTATAAGATCACCTTCCCAGTACATGTCTTCATTTTGCTTTTTTTGCTTGTACAAAGCACCTGTTATTCCTGTGTAGAAAAGAAAATCTGTGAATTTGTCTTTGTCTTTGTCTCTGTCTCTGAGTCTCTGTGTCTCTGTCTCTCACTCTTTCGCTGTCTCTCTCTGTCTCTGTCTCTCTCTGGTACCTATTGATATGTTTGAGTATGGTAAAAGACCTTTCAAAGATGACCTTTGCATAGATGATGAATTTAATGATGGACAGACAGATACTGTGTGCTGTGTCCTGTTCTGATTTGGAAAAAGAAAAAGAAGCAAAGATTACCTTAGAAAGTGCTGTCATCCTATTTATTCATGCTTGCTAGCGATCTAAGATATGAATATGTCGTTTTATAAAATATCCAGTCAGTAGGACAAAACATTTTATTGTATCCGATTGATATTCACTGGTTGTTCTCTACCTGTCTGCTTCTGTTTTCATAATTCATGACCTGTACCCTGTGGTTTGGGTGATTAAAGCCATTCTCCATTGTATTTGCATATGGGGTAATGTTTCTCAATCATATAATGTATTTCCACCAATAGAAATTTATGTTGGTGTTTAAAATAATACCTTCATGTTAAAAACATAGTCGGACCTCTAGTTTTTACCATTATTTATGTTAATGTTACTTTTCTGATTGATAGATTATTTATCATTCTTTTTTATGTTATCTTTTTATTTTCTATAACTTATTTGGTAGAGAACATTAAATAGAAAAATGAAAATACTTTTCATAGACTCGACCACATTTTTCACTTGTTTCCTACTTTATAGCTTTAAAAGAGACACAGATACTTTTAAGTTGGCATGATATGAATTCCAGTTGGAGATGGAAAGAAAGAGCTTTTCTTATCGAAAGCATACAGGCACGTTCTTTTTATACAAAAATTTTGCCACCCAACAACATCAGGAATTTATTATTACATAAATTTTTAGAAATGATTTCTCTCAAGTTTTATTAAAGTCCTCCTTGTTATCTTTTTCCTCATGTAAGTGCAGTCTAAAATTAGACTGGCAAATTAGTTTCTATTCATTCGTGTTTCTGAAAATGTGTTTCATTTTTAGAAAAATGACCTTTTTTTCACAGAATATGTAGTTTTTTCTTTTTCCTTTTAAAACTGTAGTAGTATGCCATAGGTATTCAGGGTTGGTTTATCATAAATTGGCTTGCATCCCAGAACTGTTGTTCTACTTAGTATAGCATTTCATTTTTTTTAATAAAAGAAGTGACCATTTTCAGAAAGTTTAGAGTTTTTTCTTCCATATGTATATAATTGGATAATGATTAATACAGTTCAAGGAAATATCACAGTGTGCAGGCACGTCAACTATTTGTTTTTACTTTTCACTCTACTTTAAATATTACATATTTTTCCATTTACAACTTTTGATCATTACTATTAAGGGATTGAATGAAAGAATTGAAAATGATCAAGATATATTATGGGCATGTACCAGTTCCCCAGAACCAAATATCACTATTCTATATTTCAAACATGTACTTTCAAAAAAAATATCTGTACTCAGAGACCTCCTTACCTTGGCTTTTAAGCATCTGCATGATCTGACAGTCCTCAACTTTATCTCTTTGTGATCTGTATTTCTTGCCAGCTATGGTATTGAATCTATTCAATATTTAATGTCACTTTCATAAGAATTTTATTCTGCACTGTTGACAGTAATTTCTAAAGACTAATTGTGACCATACAGTTGTTTAACTGTTTCTTATCCTGTACTCCACCATTTACCATTTTTCAAGCCATGTTTTAGAGGTCATACTCATTTTCAGATAGCTAAACGTTAGTACTGTTACACCATAATTTCGTACAGTATGTTACAATCCAAATGTTTTCAGGAAATTGACTTGGTAACTATAACAGAATAATGCAGCAACACAGTGCACTGTGGAATATTGGTTGTTTTATTCTTAAGACCACTGGCTGGGTGGGAGCTGTGGCTTGCCGCCACAGCCAGTATGAGAAGGGAGGGGCGCACTGCATATCAGTACCCTGGAAAGAAAGCAAGATTCAAAATTTCAAGAATAGTTTTTTTAAATATATGTTGATTTCATAGCATTGTAAAGTTGAGAAATTGCGAGTTGAAATGGGACCATCTATGAAGAAGTGCTTTTCCTGACAGGAATTTGGGTACCTCAGTACCCAAATTCAGTACCTCAGTACATTTGTATTTGTGTTTGTTTCATTAGTTATTTTTCAGTTTTGGATTTGGAGTGGTAAATTAGTAAGGCATAATTTAGGGGGAAGCAGTAGAGTTGATACGCTTAGTAGGTACTAAATCTCAATCCTTCCCATATTAGATATATAACATTCCGCAAGGTAGGTTACCTTCTCTAATTTTAGAAAGGTTTTAAATCAACTTAGGGTACATTAACTGAACTTCAGGAACCATCTAGGTAAATGTTTTCATAGCATCATGTTTTCCTCGTTTTTGTTGTTCATTAGAACCTACAAGTGAAGTAGGGTGTCTTTATATTGAAGGGGGAGGATCATTTGTGTTGATCTATAGTGGCTACTTTCTAGGCAGTGTTCCACCTTTCCCCCTCCTATCCTGTTTCCTTCTCATCATCATAAGTGATACTGAAATACAAGATTGTATTTAGATGTTGCATTCTGACTCTTGTTGATATTTATGTTTTCCATTAGTTGAAGGAAGTACAAATGATTTTAACTCACAGATGTGTTGCTATTATTCCTTTTACTCAAGAGGTAGTAAACTCTCTTATTTTCCCATAGTTTGCAATCATCAAACAGATTTTGTGAACACATTATGGGCATGTAATACTTTGAATTGTCAAAAATTTTAAAATATATTAGACCTGGCTGCTGCTCTTAGAGCTTTATAGACTAGTCATAAATATAAGTGACTATAAGATAAAGTAGAAAGTGAAAAGAAATAGTTACAGAGTACTGTTGGTTCAGGTGGCCATGGAGAAAGCTTACATTCACTATATACACTTTTACCTCAATATACTACAGGATTTTCACGTGGAAAAATGAAAAATGACTTCCAGTGATAGAGCACGAGCAAACAGGATGTTTGGAGAGAGAAACAGGGAATGGAAGGCAAATCATGAATATTGAATTCTGAGTGAAGGATGTAGTCTTATTTTATATTTTATAATAATTGTCATTAGTTTCTAAGAGAAAAAGGAATGTAGATGCAAAATAAATAATTTAAAGAAACTGATATATTTGGGGGTAGAAAACAATACCATAGTTGGTAAAAAATACAGATCACAGGCAAAAGATAATGTTGAGAATTTTAGATCATGTGTAGATGCTTAAAAGGATTTTGGGTATAAAACTTTATCTTTTTTAATTCCATGTTTGGAATATAGAATAGTGATATTTGCTTTGGGAAATTGGTGCATGCATATAATCTATCTTGATCATTTTCAGTCCCTTGATCTACTTCTCCACTTTACTGATTCCCTTATCCCATCTTTAAGACTCTACTTTCTAGTTTCCTATCACCTCACCTTTATTTTATTCATTTATTTTTATTTTAGGTTTCTCATATAAGAGAAAATATTTGATATTTAACTTTGAGTCCAGCTTATTTCAGTTAGCATGATACTCTCAAATTCCATCCATTTTCTTGCAGATGACATGCTTTCAGTCTTCTTTATGGCCAAGTAATATTCCATTGTTCCTTATACCAAATTTTCTGTATTTCTTCATCTGTTGATGGGCATCTGGGCCATTGTTAGAGCTTAAGTGTTGTGAATTATGCCTATATAAACATAAGTATATATGTATCACTATAGTATTGTGTATTTAGTGCTTTTGGAAATATACCCAGGATACATGTACTGTAGCTGTGTCAGATGGAATTTCTGTTTTTAGTTTTAGTTTCGGTACTAGTTGGCGGTTCCAGCAACAGTGTGGAGGGTTGCTTTTTCCTGCATCCTCGCCAGCTTTCATTGATTGATTGTATCCTTGATGGTAGTCATTCTGACTGGGTAAGATGAAATCGCAAAGTAGTTTAAGATTTGAATTTCCCTAATGGCTAAAGATGTTGAACATTTTTCATATATTTGTTAGTTATTTGTATTTCTTTTGAGAAGTGTTTGTTGAGTCAATTTGCCCATTTCTTTGATCAGGTCATTTGTTTTGAGGTTTAAAAAAATTTTTTTAGACATTCTGGATATTAGCCCTTTGCCAGGAGAATAGCTGGAAAATATTTTCTCTCATTCCGTAGGTCGTCTTTCATTCTGTTGATTGTTTCTTTTCCTGTCCAGAAGCCTTTTAATTTGACATAATTCCATTTTTTGTCTTTTCATATTATTTCTTGTGCTATTGGAGTTCTTTTCATGAATTCTTTGTGTGTGGCTATGGCTTAAGTGTTTGCCTCATGTTGTCTTCAAGCAGTTTCAGAGTTTCTGAGTTTTTTCTTGTTTTTCAAAAAAAATTGTTTAATTATGTTTTTATTGGTACGTGTTTATGGTGTATAATGATTATATTCATCAGAGGGAGTTGGTACATGTACATGGCATTTTAAAATTTTGTTTTAAATCTCCTTCCACTGCACTCGCTGCACATTTCAGACACTTTCATTATGTGTGTGTGAATGTACATTTGTTTCATTTTATACATATTCGTGATCATGTTCCTTGTAGGGATTTAGTACTCGTACACAACACTCCACAACCATCAGCCCCTGCTTTGCATTTCCATCCCCTCCCTGCAGCTTCCTTCCACCTCTCAGTTCCTGTCCTGTATGCCAGATCCATCTTGCTATTTCTTAATTGTCTTTTATGTCACACTTTATTTGTATATGGAATTTCTCACATTAGAGAAATTACGCAATATTTAACCTTGTGTGTCTGATTTACTTCACTTTACACGATTTTCTCAAAGTACATCCATTGTCCTGCAAATGACTCACGTTTATTCTTCTTTACAAGAGAGAAATGTTCAATTATGTATAAATATCACATTTTCTGCAGCCATTCATCTATTGATGGACATATAGTATACTTCCAAGATTTAGCTGTTATGAACTGTGCTTCTATAATCATGGGTACACACGTGTCATTATACTATCATGTAGGAAAATACCTAGAAGGAGAATAGATGGGTTGAATGGAATTTTTAGTATTAGTCTTTTGAGGAATCTCTATACTGATTTCCATAGTAGCTTTACCAGTTTGTATTCCCACTAACAATGAAGGGTTCCCTTTTGCCCTGCAGCCTTTCTAGCATTTATTATTTGATTTCTTGAAAGTATCCATTCTTTTTGGAATGAAATAGAATCTCAGTGTTGTTTTAATTTGCATTTCTCAAATGGCCAGCAATGTTGAACATTTTTTCATGTATTTATTGATCATTTATACTTCTGAATTTGAGAAGTGTGTATTCATTTGAGATGGCCATTTTTGACTGGGTCTTTAAATTTGAGGGGTCCTAATTTTTTTAACTTGTTTATATATTCTATATATTACCTTTTTGTCTGGCAAATAACTTGCATAGTTTTTTACCCATTCTTTAGATTCTCTCTTCACTCTGTTGGTGATTTATTTCCTTTGCTGTGCAGAGGTTTTTAATTTGATATAATCCTATTTGTTGATTCTTGGTGTTATTTCATGTGCAACTATGTTTCTTTTCTGATAGTCCTTGTCTACACCTATGTCTTCAATAGCTTTTGTTTTCCACCAGTGTTTCTGTTTGACATTCAGATGTCTGATTCATTTTCATTTCAGATTAATACACAGGGAGACATATGGGTCTGGGTTCAGTCTTTCGCATGCAGAAAGCCAGTTTTCCCAGCACTATTTGTTAAAGAGGCTGATTTTCCTCCAGTAGGAGTATTTGGCTCCCTTGTCAAAGATAAGGTAGCTAAATGTGACTGGGGTTTTCCTGAATCCACTGTTCTGTTCTATTGATCCACAACCTGTTTTTGTTGTTTCTTTTTTGTTGGTTTTTTTGCCAATACTGTGCTGTTTTTACCATTGTATCTTTGTGGTATAACTTAAAGTACAGGATTATGAGGGCTAGGGATCTAGCTCAGCGGTCTAAATGCCTGCCCAGCAAGCGCAAGGTCGTGAGTTCAATCCCCGGTCCCGCAAAAAAAAAAAAAAAAAAAACTTCAATAAAGTACAGGATTATGATGCCTTCTGCCTTGCCCTTGTTGCTTAGATTTGCTTTTGCTATTCTAAGTCTCTTTTGGGTCCATATGAATTTTGGGATGCTGTGAGATATGCTATTGGTATTTTTATTGGGATTGAATTAAATCTGTATAACAGTTTTGAAAATATGACCATTTTGACTATATTGGTTCTGCCTATTCAGGAACAAGGAATATCTTTCCATTTCTTGATGTCTTCTTCAATCTCCTTTTTAAGAGTACTGTAATTTTTATAGTAGAGTTCCTTTGTGAGGTTAATTACTAAATGTTTCTTTTTTTTCTGATGCTGTTATAAAAGGTATTATTTCCCTAATTTCTTTCTTTGTGAGTTTACTGTTGATGTTTAGAAATGCTATTGATTATTATTGACTTTGTATCCTGTTATGCTACTGAATTTGGTTATTAATTCTAGGAATCTTTTTGTGGAATTTTTGGAGGTTTTCAATTGAGGGGGATCATGTCATGTGCAAATAATCATAATTTAATTTCATTTCCTATCTTTATTCCTTTTATTTCTTTCACTTGCCTGATTGTCCTGGCTAATGTTTCAAGAACTATCATGAAGAGGAGTGGTGATACTGGACATCTATGCCTTGTTCCTGATTTTAGGGAGAAAGCTTTCAGCATCTTCCCATTTAATAGGATGTTGGCTGTTGGTTGGTCATAGATGGCTTTTAGTAGATTGAGGTAAAGACTTTCCATTTCTGTTTTCTTCAAGGTTTTCATCATGAATGCATGTTAGATGGCTGTTCTGCATCTGTTGAGATGATCATGTGACTTTTGTCTTTGCTTCTGTTTATGTGGTGTATTACATTTACTGATTTGCATTATATTAACCCATATCTGCATGCTTAGGATGAATCCTACCTCGTCATGATATATGAACTTTTTGATGACTTCTCATATTCTGTTTGTCACAATCTTATTGAGGATTTTTGCATCTCTGTTCATTAAAGAGCTTGGCCTGTAGTCCTCTTTTTTGGTTGGGTCCTTTTCTGGTTTTGGAATCAGGGTAATGCTTGCTTCCAGGAATGACTTTGGGAGTACTGCTCCCCTTTTAATTTCATTGAAGAGTTCAAGGACTAGTGGCATTAGATCTTCTGTAAAGTTCTTGTAGAATTCAGCAGTGAATCTATCAGGACCAGGTAGTTTTTTGTGTTGTTGCTTTGTTTATTTGTTTTTGGTTTTTTGTTTTGTTTTTTTTTTAATTACGATTTCATTGAATGATACTGAATCATTCAGTATTTTTCTATCTTAATTCAGCTTTGGTCATTCACATGTATCTAGGTGTCTATGTATCTCTTCTGAATTCTACATTTTATTAGAATATAGGTTTTCAAAGTACTTACGGATGATCTTCTGCAGTTTGGCAGAATCTTTTGTGATTTCACCTTTTCATTTCTAATTGCATGGATTTGGGTCTTATCCTTTATTTTTATTTATTTATTTATTTTTGTGAGGTTAGGGGTTTTTTTTTTTATTCAAGAGCTTTTGATTCATTCCATTGTTTGTATTCATTGTATTGCTTTTTAGTCCAAATTCCATTATTTTTTTGCTATGATCTTTATAATTTCCTCCCTAATACTAGGATTTGGACTATTCTTTTTCTAGGACCTTGAGGTGCACCATTAGATTATTTACTTAGCTTGCTCTGCTTTTCTGAAATGGAGCTCTACCACTGTAAACTTCCCTCTTAAGATTGCTTTCATTGTGTCCCATAGGTTCCTGTATGTTGTACTACATTATTGTTTGTTTTATGAACTCTCCAATTTCTTCTGTAACCCATTGATTATGTAAGAGGGGTTTGTTCAATTTTATGTATTTGCATAGTTTCTGGTTTCTTTTGTTACTGATTTGTAGTTTCATTGTACTATGTTCTGATAATATGCATGGGATAATTTTTATTCTTTAACGTTAACTGAAGCACACTTTCTGAGGTAGCATTTGGTTTTACAGTTTCAATTGTGTTGGTGTTTATCTGGGTTTTCTTACCCATTAGCATTTGTTATATGAATTTGGGCTTGTCAGTATTTCATGTTGTTTATAGTTGTAGTTACCTCTTCTGTTGAAGTCTTCCTTTAACCAACATGTAGTAACCCTCTTTGTCTCCTGTGATCAGTTATGGTTTGAAATCTACTTTGTCTAAACTTAGCATAGCTATTTCTGCTTTTTTTCCAGGTTCCCATAGTGCAGCATATTGTTTCCTACTTTGATTTTTAATCTGTGAAGTTCTTTTTGAATTAAATGTTTCTCATATACTGTGTATTGTTGGGCTTTGTTTCTTCATCTACTCTGCTAATGTGTGTCTTTCATTTGGAGAATTGAGACTATTCACATTAAGAGAGTTCTTGCTGAAAGGTATTGACTTATGGCTGTTATTGCACTATTTTTGTTTCTGATTTCCTCCTCCTCCTCCTTCTCCTTCTCCTTCTCCTTCTCCTTCTCCTTCTCCTTCTCCTTCTCCTTCTCCTTCTCCTTCTCCTTCTCCTTCTCCTTCTCCTCCTCCTCCTCCTCCTCCTCCTCCTCCTCCTCCTCCTCCTC
>RJWT010028934.1:0-15069 GCA_004365215.1 Cuniculus paca | reverse complement strand
CCATTTCCACCAAAAAAAAAAAAA
Organism: Cuniculus paca; assembly: GCA_004365215.1. Lineage (NCBI taxonomy): Eukaryota > Metazoa > Chordata > Mammalia > Rodentia > Cuniculidae > Cuniculus > Cuniculus paca. The sequence continues at coordinate 15,045 of RJWT010028934.1, read as the reverse complement.
AAAGAATCAGAAGGAAAAGTGAGGTTTTTTTCATCAATAAGTAATGCTTGAATGTAAATAAATAATGCATGAGGAATACCAACAACTGAGGAGTGAGGTCTTGGATTTGTTTCTTTATGCTATTCTGTACTTTCCAAATTTATACAATAAATGTCTATTGCTTTTATAACTAGCCAAAACCTAGTAAATAAATATCATGCTTGGAGGGGATAAACATTGAACATGTCATTTATAGATAATATCTAGATATAGAGGTAAATTATGGAAAAAATATCATTTGACTATGAGGCCCCTAACCTGTTTAGAAGAAAAGCATTTGGGCTGTGCATGGCAGTGTTGGTGCTCTTCCTGTTGAGTTGTCACTCATGTCTTTCTTCCAGATTATAAAGGAGTATGAAAGAGCCATCATCTTTAGACTGGGTCGCATTTTACAAGGAGGAGCCAAGGGACCTGGTGAGTGCTGGGACAGGAGGCTGCCCATCTGGACACTGAAATTCTTTTCCCTTGTGTGAGCCTCTGCTCTGGCAACTTGGAAAGAGTTCATGGAGCAGAAGTTGTGTAACAATAGTAGAGGTTCCAGCTAATCTCACTACTGACCCCTTCCCTTCCCACCCTTCCGCTTTCCTTCCCATTCCAGCTGATAAGATTATCTTTCCCCCAGGAATAGCTACAGCTTTGCAAATGCGAGCATGAGAACCCCAGTCAAGGAAAGGCCTTTAGCTATTCATTTGGGAAACTTCAACTGAACTGCTACTGTGTTCCAGGCCCTGGGAATTTAAGAGAGACCAGAATAACCCCTTCCCTTGAGGATCTCACTATGTAATGGTGGGACACCAACAAGGTGTCTCTTCAAACGTCCTTTATCCCGTTGTTCTTGCCACTTTCTGAAGCCGTTGTGGAAAGCCTCTTTTGTGAGTGTCCTTCATTGTGCTGCTGTGGCTGCCTCAGTATCCTGAGTCAATCCAAAATGTTTACTTTTCATGGTTACTTTGACTTTTGGGAGGACCCAGGAGTCAAACGGTGCCCGATGGATGAGTGAGGTGGATGAAGGCACGGCATCATGCGTTTACCAGGCTGCTTTTCCCTTCGAAGGCACTCAGCAGCGGCACACACTGTATTTTTCATCACACCTCATGAAGACACAAAGAGAATTCTAGAACTGCTTCTGAAAGTGGCAAAAATGATGGAATAAATGTGTTCAAAGAAATGGGGAAGTGTTTCAAGGCGATGAATGGCAATATGTCTTCTACTGTAAGAATTTCAAAAAATGTGAACATTCACCATGTGTTTCAATCATACCTAGTATGTTGTATGGGATGAGTATTGTGATTGGGTAACTGCAGAGAGCCAGAGAAGTGAGAAACCCAGAGGTGGGTGACTGACCCCCGACTAGTAGTGGATGAGACAAGGCCCCTGGGGATGACTTCCCAGCTGAGTCTTGCGGCACGTGATGATGATAATCGCGGGCAGGCAGTCCCAGCAGAAATGACAACTTGTACAAAGCACTGTAGGGAGAGCATTGCGAATTCAGGGACCTGCCAGCAGCTCGGTCCAGTGCGAGCGAGGGTATGAGGACAGAGGTTGTGACTGAAGAGGTGAGCAAGGCAGGTCTTTCAGAACCATGGTGGGCAAGGTTCCCGTCTCTTAGGGAAGAGGGCTGTGCTTGCAGCATAGCAAGTGAGGCACAGGAGAGGAGCTGAAAGAACAACTTGGAAGCAATTGCACTGACCCAAGTGAGGGAAGAAAAGTCACAGTAACTGTGGCATAAGGAAACAAATTCCATGGGGCCTTCATGAGAACCTTCAAGGAGGGAGAATAATTTTCCAGGCTTTTGGCTCCTGCAGTTGGTGACTTTAGCCGATTGAGTGGATTCCATCAGAACTGCTGAAGAAGCAGCGGAAATGCTGGTGTCTCTTTGATCCTGTGTGCGTCTTTGTTGCAGGTTTGTTTTTTGTTCTGCCTTGCACCGACAGCTTCATCAAAGTGGACATGAGGACCATTTCTTTTGACATTCCTCCTCAGGAGGTGAGCTTTTCTTTGTGGTGGCTGAGGGGTCATGTGTGAATATACTTTACACTGAAAAGGAAGACACTTTCGCCCTGCCTTGCTCTTGCCCCCTGCTTCACCCTGCCCTGCCTTTTAAGACAAGGTCTCACTATGTAGTCTGGGCTGACCTCAAATTCACAGTGCTCCCCACCTCAGCCTCCTGAGTGCTGGGATTTCATGTGTACACCACCATGTTAGCTTTGGAAAAGAGGACGCTTTTGAACTTGAATCCCTTCTCCTTCCCCAGTTCCATGACCCTGGGGAAGAGCTTGGCCTCCTCTGTGCCTCAGCTGCTTTCTTACTATCAAACAGAGGTTGTAGTAGCAGGACCTACCTCATAGGATTGTTGGGAGAAATAAATGCAAAGTGCTTAGAACAGTGCCTGATGAAAAATAAGTGCTGCATGAACGCTGGCTGCTGTTATGACAGAGTGGATTGTAAAGCTGATGAGAGTGTAACCTAAGCTGATGAGAGTGTAACCTAAGCTGATGGGAGTGTAACCTTAACATCTTCACTGTCATCACCGTCACTATTTTTACTACCACCGCTCTCCTTGATGGGTTTTGGAAAGAAAATGCTATTTATTTAGATCCATAGTCATGATGTTGTTATTAAAACTATTCATTTGGCATTTGAGATATATTTATCAATATTTTGTGCTTTTCTTTATTTTTTTTGGCAACTTCACAAACATTGTCACAGTTGAAAACCAGAGCAGAATCTGCAGAAAGTAAACAGAGTTGCAATAAAATGAGGGAACTCCTCAGACCGTAATGGCAAAACCAGGACTGAAATTCAGCTCTTCAAAATCCCTGTCCTGTGCTTTATGCCCAAGCTCCCTGCTAAATGCACCCTGCGTTTGCTCCATCATGGCCCTTGAAGAGGTGTCCCAGCCCATGTCTTAGGAGATGAAATAATTGTTGCAACAGAAAACCTCTAAGTGCAATGAAGGGAAGGACTGAAGAACCCCGTGTGTTTCCTGGCTGTCCCCCAGGTCCTCGGCATGATGGTGGAAAATGGCCAGGTTGCTTTCTCTTGTCACAAAATCTAGACACCAGCCCAGGAACTCCCTTGCTGGTACTGATCCAAGTAGTTGCTGAGGTCAGACTTTTTAATCCCCACAATCTGAGAGATGCCAGAAATCATTTTTGCCCACATCTTGCAAGGGCAAGTCTGACAGTGTCCCTGTATTCTCTGCAAATTTTCCCATCTTTCAGGGAAGACTGGCTTTCTGAAGGAGCCCCTTTCTTGGGGTTACTTTGCATTCTGGCAGTTTCCCATGTAAACATTGCAGGCATCTGGCAGGGCTGCTGTGAGCTTCTCCCTTCCAGCCGCTCCCTCCTCCCTTGCAAGCTGCTGAATGCAGAGCAGATTGGAACTTGGCAAGCAGCCCTTTTTCTGATCCCCTGTGAACTTACTGTGCAGGGAGATAAACACTCTGCCTCCAAAACAGTCGGTGAGATGCTGCAGCTTTGAAAGCAGCTGTGGCCGAGCCGCGCAGGCAGGAATCTGGCCCCGGAGCGACACTCATTTTCCCATCACATCCTGGGAAATCATTTTCACACAAGATGGTAATAGACTGTGCATTTATTTACAAGTCCCCTGCTTCTCTTTCTTGTTACAGATATTTTTAGATTACCGAAGAGAAAAAAAAAAAGAGGATGACTGTTTGGATACCTGGTGGAGCTAAATAGTTGCATAGCAACAGCATTGTTACTGCTTTCCCTTTGCATGACTCAGTACACTTTGCAAAAGGCTTTGTTTACGCATTTCACAAATGTCTTTTAAGTTGATCTTCACAGAAATTTGGGGAGAATTGGGCAGTATCGGTAGCCCCATCTCAGAAATGAAGGACCACCAGGTCAGATGAGCTGTTAACATCTCTGCTTGAGGTCACCAAGAGGGAACACACAGAACTGGAAATGCAGTCTAGGTCTCTGACTCCATCCTCCGTCAGCCACTCCTTCCGGGACCATATTTCCATTCATTTCAGCTCTCACTTATTAACCACATGCTGTGTATCAAGCCCTCAGCCGTTGCTAGAGATACAAAGACAAACTGCCCCTAAGAAGGTCATCCAGGGGCCAGGAATATAGCTCAGCGGCCAAGCACCTGCATGGCAAGCGCAAGGCTGGGAGTTCCATCCCCAGTACCAAAAAAGGGTCATAGACTGAAAGAGAAATAGAGCTGTCAATAAAAGATGTCCCAACCCTGAGGTGCAGTGCGTGTACAAGGGAAGACCGCCTGACTGTTGAGTGAGGCAGGGGTGTTTCCCAGAGGAAAGATGCGTGAGTGATGAGGGGTGTGCTAGTTTTGTGTTGTTAGGAGTGAGGAGGAGACTTTCAGGCAGAGTCAGAGCTGGTATAAAGGCCTGGGGATGTGAACACAGAGTATGCGGGCACCCACATGTGGCCTAGCACAGAATGTGTGGAGGAGTTGGGAGAGTGAGCCCAGAGAGGTACTGCAAGGTCAGGTGTCGAAGGACTTTGTCTCCGAAGTGACAGGAAGCCACTGGAGCATGTTAGTCAAGAATTACTGAGTTAGGAGTGAAGATCGCTGTTGCACAAGCCCAGGTGCTTCTTGGCTTGTGAGAGAGTTAAGTCCTAATAAACCTGTGGTAAGTTGAAAATAGTGTTAAGTCGAAAACTCATTTAATGCATCTACCCCACCAAACATTGGTGATTTCACAACACAGACACTGCGGAGTGGCATTTGTTTCTCCTCACGATCTTGGGGCTGACTGGTAACTGAAGCTCGCTGCTGCTGCCCAGCATCCTAAGAAAGAAATCTCTGCATATTGCTGGCCTGGCAAGAGGCCACAATTCAGAAGGTGTAGTTGAGTGTCTACTGACGGGGAACTCATTTCGCATCATCATGAACTCAGATCATCCTAAAGAGAACTATCTTAAGTCAGGGACCATCTATCTGAGATGAAATAGAAACAAAGTGAAGTAGCTTTTTAAACAAATTACCAAAATTAACTTATTACAGTTAATCAGCGTTTTACTTAATAGAGTTAATATCATTATCTGAAATGAAAAATAATAAAAGATAGCTCTTTTCGGGTACAGGGAGAGGGGAGCTGGAGGTGAAACCTAGGGCTTTTGCACCGAGTTATATCCCCAGCACTTTCGTATTTTTTATTTTGAGACAGAGTCTTGCTAAGTTGTCCCACCTGGGCTTGAATTTATAGTCCTCTTGACTCAGCCTCCCAGAGTGCTGGGATTACAGGTGTGCACCACCATGCTTAGTTTAAAGATAGCTCTCAGGCACTATTTTCAGCACTTCAATGTATTAACTCATTATTTCCACAACAGTCTTGTAATATTGGTACTATTATTAATCTCTACAAATGAGGAAACTGAGTCCCAGAGAGGTTAAGTAATTTGTATTATTGTCCTCCTAGTGTGTCTCTCACTCAAATAACTTTTTTAGTTCAAAGTTATGTCATGTTAAGCATTCTGATGGAGCATACCATGAATATATTTTTCCCTCACCCTGTCTTATGAAAACATTCCCATGAATTTTGTCCCAGTAGCACTGGGCTATTTGTAGTTCATCCACCCCAGTGCTCTCATGCCTCTGTTCCTTTATACACACAGTTCTTTCTACCTCAAATGCTGTCCACTCCACCCTCAGAATATTTTTATTCTTTTCTCAAGATTCAGTTAGATCTGTCTCCTGCCACCCACCCCTTGTCCCTTAAAAGGCTTTCTCGACTCCCTGACTTCCTTGGATGTAGAGACCAAAATTTTTCATGCCTTTTTCCCATTGCAATGTCTGCTAGTGAGTGGTATAGAAAAATTTGCTGAGTGATGGAATAAGTCAATGGATTTTAAGAATACATGAATGTGTTCTATTAAATTCCTAAGGATAAAATTAACTTTCTAATTCCTTACTCAAGAAAAGCTACTAGCATTTAAGGATAGTCTGTAGAATAACAGTCCTGACAGCTGTGTGAAAGAAATTGGTCAGCAGATCTAGTGTTGCTTTCTTCCCCTTTCAGGTCCTCACAAAGGACTCAGTGACGATCAGCGTGGACGGTGTGGTCTATTACCGTGTTCAGAATGCGACCCTGGCTGTGGCAAACATCACCAACGCCGACTCAGCGACCCGTCTTCTGGCACAAACTACTCTCAGGAATGTTCTGGGCACCAAGAACCTTTCCCAGATCCTCTCTGACAGGGAAGAAATTGCCCACAACATGCAGGTAAGGGATTCACCAGCCCGTCAGAAACTTAAAGAGAGTCATGGTTGTTTGAGAACCTTTCATCCGTTCAAGTTGGGAGTCTCTGGCCTGTTTTTCTCCTTACGTTTTCCAGATTTGATGGAAGGGGTCACTGCTGGTCACCCTGACCACTCATGGGTTCATAACACTCAGATGCATGTTTTTAGTTTCCTCCAGTGTTTATTTTTTCCCATGACCAGTATGAGCCTTTTTATTTAGCACGATCGCGTTCAGAGGTTGTTCTGCAAGACTGCAGATATTATCCAAGCCTTATTCTGTGTGTGAATCCCATGAATTCCCTTCTACCTGTTGTGCTTTCCAGTCTTGCTTCAGGAGTAGATGTTAAGCCCGGCTCTGTCCTCAAAGATAAAGTAAATTCTTAAGTCTGAATTCTTACTCTCAGTTAAACCTCATTGCGTGTAAAAATCTATGATCTCACTTGATATGCACCATGAGTTCATGAAATAGAGAGTACAGTTTCCTTCTTGCCTTTGAAAGGAGGAAGTGAAACACAGAGAAGTAACATGCCCCGCACTGCATCACACTCGCTTGGGGGTCAGTGCACTGTAACCCTCTGGCTGGACGTCTGCTTTTGTAGTAAAATTTCTCTGGAAGCCACACTCATCATGTATATTACCCAGGGCTGCTTTTGACCTCAGTAGCTGCGACAGAGACTACACATGAATGGCATGCAGTTCCTCTGCAGCCCTTGTAGAAGAAGTTGGCTGTTAGCTTCTAGGAGCAGATTCAGGATCAGTTCCCCGGTAACCCAGTTCTGTTCAGCCTGCTTCTCTGCCACTCTCCTCCAGCACTTTCTCTGCTCCCCATCCCAATGACTGCAGCCGCCACAGGCATCTGGGTGGGAGGTGACTGAGTGTTGCTTTCCTGCTGCCCCCTAACAGTGCACGCTGGATGATGCCACCGATGACTGGGGAATAAAGGTGGAGCGTGTGGAAATTAAGGATGTGAAGCTCCCCACACAACTCCAGAGAGCTATGGCTGCAGAGGCAGAAGCATCCCGGGAGGCCCGAGCCAAGGTAATGTTTTCTCTTTGTTTGTTTTTTAGTTGTTTTTCTCATCGAATTTTCTTTTTTAATTCCACAAAACTCACTGGAAAAAAAAAAATCGAAACAATCCTGAAGTGCTTACTAAAGATGGAAGCCCTCCCCACCACTCTGAATCCATTTCTCAGAGGTCTCAGTCTTAGCCATGTTTTGTTTGTTAGTTTTTCGTTTTGAAATGGAGTCTCGCTGTGTAGTTCAGGCTGGCCGGCTTTGAACTCACTATATAGCCCAGGCTGGCCTCAAACTCATAGTGATCTTCCTGCCTCAGCCTCCCAAATTCTGGGATTATAGGCATGTGTCACTATGCCCAGCACTCTTAATAGTTTAGTATACTTGAATGTTATTTAAGTTGTTGGACGATTGAGTTGTTTTACAAAAATAGTCACAGCGACGTACTGTTGTACATCTTGCCCTTTTTGTTTAATAGTTCACGGGCATAGCACTGAGGACATATTTGTTAAGATAATTTAGAAAAGAAGCCAGGATGTACCTATAATCCCAGCACTTGGGAGGGTGAGGCAGGAGGATTGCCACGAGTTTGAGGCCTGCCTGGTGTCTCCAGGTTCAATGCCAGCCTGAACCACATAGTTAAGACTCTCTCTTAAAAGACAAAAAAGAAAGAAAGAAGAGTATCTTTTAAGGTCATGATATGCAGAAATACAGGGATCTCTCACTAAACCCAAGAATAGGCAGTGGACCCAAGCCTCACCAGAATTATATGCCGAGACCTGAAAGTAGTCAGGGCTGAAGGGAGTCACTCATCACCTTTCCTGGGCCAGGTCCACTTGCAGATAGTTTGTGACTGATGACACCTGACTCTCAGGTTCACAAACTGTGCCAGACGAGCACCAAAGACACAGACCAATCCTGATACCAAATTCACGGAAAAGAGGTTTTCTTTGGTTCAAGGGCAAAGTTTGGTACTAACACAACCCCACACCTCAACCCCTTGAGAGCTGGAAGAAGAGGATGTGCTTGTGTGTGTGTGTGTGTGTGTGTGTGTGAGTGTGAGTGTGTGTGTGTTACTAGGGATTGAACACAAGGCCTTTGCATTGAGCTACACCCCCAGTCTTTTTTTACATTTTGAGATGTGGTCTCACTCAGTTGCCCAGGCTGGACTCAAACTTGCTGTCGTCTTGCCTCAGCCTCCCAGAATGCTGGGATTACACACATGTGCCATCACATCCAGCAGAAGAGTTTTCATAGGACGGGTTGCTGCAGCATTGGCAGATCTGAAGAGCAAACCATTTATCATCACTGGAAAAGAGTAGTAGCTGGTGATAACTGGCTAACCACAAAACCCTGTCCTCTTAGAATGCTCTTTAAGCCATCGATTGGTTAGTATAATTTCTTAACACTGAATAGAAGAGTAGCTCATCTGACATATCACCTCCAGAATCTTATGTTAACCAGAATGCTAAATTTTCCTAATACGATTATTGATGCTTGTGATAACCACCTTATGATGCTACAGAATCCTCAAGTTCTTTCTTTAAAATCATCATTTTAGAAGACTCAGTTATATTTATGATTATGTTAGTAAATGTTCCCTACTATCATCTGGTTATTTTAGAAAATTAGAAATTTGTTTTACCTAGAATCGGTCATCAACCAAAAGCCCCATTTCTAAACCATATTTGTATAATAGAATTCCCCATGATAGATTAGCAGAGTGTGAAGGATCCTCAGAGATCATCTTCCCAAGGTGGCAAATACCTCATCTAGACACACTGCACCCACCCCCCACCATCACTGTGTGCCCCTGAACTTAGATTGGCGCCAGAATCGGTCCTTCTCAGCGCTCCAAGTATCAGCCCTCAACGGCTTGGAGGTAGCTCTGGTAATGGAACTCATTTGCCATCCCAATAACCAAGTGAAAAACTGAAACCTAGAAACTTAAATGATTCCCTCAAGGTCACACAATTGATTCATGGCAATGAGAATGAGAATTCTCTACTTCTCCTGCCTTCTCTGGACTTCTTGGATGGGCTGAACCTTCTCCACATCACACCAGTTTAGAGAAAAAGTTCCTGTTGTTTCTTTGCAATAATATCAGGAAGTCTGATAGAATTTTGGTCACCGTGTTGTTACTTGGATAGGACTGTAAGGTTAGCCTGACAGTCGTTTCATGAACTTTGATAGAAACTAGTTATCCTCAAGGTTAATATTTACACAATGAGCAAACACTTTTGTAAAAAACAGTAACCCTACTACAACCATAGCCTTATTTCAGATTCTCATGGAAAACATGGGATTCATAATTTCTCATAATTTCTTCAACAAATTGCAGAGGAACAGAGAGATGTGTAAGAGTCTATAGATTAAGAGACTTCAGAGAAAAATGCCTTAATTAATGACAGGGAAATTCAAATTCAAATGGCAGCAGATTCAACCCTAATGTCTTAGCTACTTTTCTCATTACTGGAACAAAATACCTGACACCTACGAGTTAAAGAAGAGAAGGTTTATTTTGCCTCACAGTTTGTGGAGGTTTCAGCTCATAGTTATCTGGCGCCCAGGCAGTGGGGACATGACAAGGGGCATTGCAGAGGAGAAAGAGTTTGTGGCATGGCTGGCCAAAGGCAGTGAGGGAGAAAAACAGCACCAGCAGCTTCTTTTTCCCTTTTAGCCCATCCAGGCTATAAGCCTATTGGTTGGTGCCACCCACATCCAGGTGGGCCTTCCCATTATCCACACCAGAACTATGCTAAACCAATCAGTGGACTACTTTAGTTATCACACTCTTAATCCACATGCACACACCCTAGATCCAATCACCTCTGAAAAGCCCTACCTAGGAGCACTTGAGGTTTTGAGGGGACATCTAGATACAAACCATAACATCTAGATATCCGTCAAATGACTTGGAAAAAGAAATATAAGAAAAGAACCAAGTGTGGCTGGGGGAGGAACTGGAATGCTCATCTCTGCTGGTGGGTTTGTACATTGGTACTGTAGAAAATAATCTATGTATTTTCAGACCCTGTAAGCCAGTACCTCTACTTCTCAGCATGTGTCTCAGAGAAATATGCTTATGAGTGTACCAGGAGGCATATACTAGGATGCACACAGCAGCATTTTTGTAATTGCCCCAGACAGGAAACTGATGTCCACTAGTTGAATGGGTGAAGTGTGGTTTATTCACCTGAAGGAATCCTCTGTAACAAAGAGGATGAACACACAGCTGCTTATAAACACGAGTGGAGTGAAGGAGCCTTGCACAAAAGAGGACAGAGTCCCTATACATTGTGCTGTGTGTTAACGAAATCTCTCTTTAAAGTTTTTAGACCAACTCTTCATGGTTCAGACTGTAAATCTTTAGTGCTTGCATTTTCCTTTACTTCCTTTTTATAACTCAGAAAAATGTCTGGCATATGCTTTCTGGCTCGTGTTTCTGGGCTGGTGTCCTGTTAATTGAGAAGGGGTGGAGTGCAAAACTGAAGAATATCACCTTTCTCTGCCTTTTCCGCTCACCAGCCCACATGTTCTCCAGAGAGGGCCGGGAAGTGCCAGCCTCACACAATGTGTCAAGGCGGTATTTTAAATTATGATCTGTGGGGACTGGGGGTGTAGCTCAATAGTAGAGCACTTGCCTAGTCTACATGAGGCCCTAGGTTTGATCCTCAAAACTGCAAATACAATATAATAAAATGAAAGCTTGAGAATATAAAGCATTGATTGACATGAAATTACTACACATTTAGCCAAAAGAATAAAAAATAAAAAAGTCCCACACACTCACAAGTAGCTCTGCTCTCTAAGATGCTGTCTGAGGCATGCACGGGGCCGTCTCTAGACAAAGCCCATGATATTGTGTTCAATCTTGACAGCTTGCTCAGCACATCTTTTCTATGAACAAACTGTGCCCAACCTGGTGGGTCTGGCTTCCCGGCCAAGAGATTGTGTATTGATCGGTGGTAGGAAATGAGATACCTTTGCAGTTGGTCCACATCCAGACCAAAAAAGGAAAGTATCTAATTGGATATTTGAGATGACATGGAAAAAAAAAAATCAGAGTCTGCTGTTTCCATGGCAGGGGTTTATTTATGAATTCTCTAGTGCTTGCCTTATAATATGGCCATGTGGTTTTCTGTGAGTATGTTTGGCACCTGCACCTTCTCCTAGACCAAGGTAGGAGGATGTAATGACTTGCCTTGATAAATTAGGGTCTTTATCCTGTAAACCAGTAGGTACCATATGCTGTACGTCTTGGCTCCATCAATGGCACTACCCATCCAAACAAAACCTAGAAACGAGTCTCACCAGCCAGTCTCCAAATACTATTGACTCTCTCTCTAAAGTAGCTCCCAATCCATTTTGTCCTCATCCTCACCTCCAGTGAGTGAGTCCCACTGGCCTCTCTGAAGTGGTTCCACAAACAGCTCCTAGTTTCTTCTCTGTCCTCAGACATCCCTCCTTGTTTTCTCAAAGTAGATCTGATGAGGTTACTGACCTGCCTAAAACCGATCCATGGCTTCCCGTTATCTACAGAACAAAAATCAAATGCCTTTGGCCTTCCCTACCCTGCAGATCCTGGCCTCACTCACCCCCAACCTTTTCTGTCTTCCCCACACAGTCTTCAGCCACTAACAGTTTTCTGAAATACTCCAGCTTTTTTATGCCTCAGTGCTATTTCCTATCTTCTGCTAAAATATTCCTCCACGACTTTATCCAAACAGAAAACCTTTCATTCTTTACGATTCAACTTCTGTAACTTCGCCACCTTACTATCTGCCTACCTTTCATGCTTGCACTGTTCCCTGCACGTTTTTCTGTCAGTGTTCATCACACTAGGGTCCCAGGTCTGTCCCTGCTAATGAAAAGGAGCCAAGGAGGCCAAGGATTCCATCCTCCATCTGCAGCGTCTACACCTAAAGGCCCCCAAAGTTTGCTGTGTAAGTGAACAGAATCTCCTTGGGCATAAGGCCATTGCTGCCAATTCTGATATTCACAAGGATGTTACGTGCCATTCGGATCTTGAGGTCCATTATGAAGGCAACCCAGTGAAACTGCAGTTTTAACTAACTGATTAGGATAGCTTTGTAGCTTCTCTTTCTCTGGGATTATGAATTAAAAGTAACTGCCTTGATTTAGTTTCTAAATCTCTTGTGTATCAAAGGATAGTAATACTCAAAAATTGGTAGCATATGCCGTTCCTCTACAGTAGTCTCTACTTCCTCACTCAGCATTTTAGATACCTTTTTTTTTTTTTTTTTGATACCGGGGATCAAACTCATGGTCTTGTTTTTTTGTTTTTGTTTTTTTCTGCGGCACCAGGGATTGAACTCATGACCTTGCACTTGCTGGGCAGGCGCTTAGACGGCTGAGCTAGATCCCCAGCCCTGTTTTTTGAGACAGGGTCTCACTATGCCGTTCAGGCTGGCCTTGAGCTCACGTTGTAGCCCAGGCTGGTCTCGAACTCACAACAATCCGCCTGTCTCAGCCTCCCAAGTGCTGGGATTACAGGCGTGAGCCACCACGCCTGGCAAACTCATGGTCTTGTAGACATCTTTTTTCTGTCTTCCTCACAATGGTCCTGTGAAGTGTTGACCCATTTTGAGAATAAAAAATGGAGGTTCTGATATAAAATAACCTCTTTGAGACTATTTGGTTATTAACTCCCTGTTCTCTACCACGCCAGTGATCTGCGAACTTTTTTACCCATGTAACCCCTTAAAGAATTTGTAAAATATGTATCCCGTCATACATTTTAAGTTGGCATGTGAAAATCTTGGAGATACATGCATACTAAGTATGTAATTTTTGGCATGTTGTGAACATTGACATCTTACAATGAAACTGATAGCATCATTCTTTTAAATATATCCAGTAAAATTTAAATAATACAGTGATAAACAACCATTTAAAAGTATATAACCTGTTTTGTAGCAATTCTGAGTATTTCACTGTACTTTTTCTTCCTGAAATTATACTTCCATTTCACCCTTTACCCACAAATGCTTTCCCTAATATATTTTGTCATGAATTATTTTGTTATCCTACTGTAGCATCTTTAGTATACAAGTCACAATTATTTAAAAGCTCTTGTGACTATAAACAAGGCAAATGTTTCTAGAATTTTTCCCGAATAAGGAATAAGTGTTTACTAGAAAGACTGCTCAATGCAATAAATGAAGGGTTACATCATAAATGTGCGGATGGGTATTATTCATTGTTAGAATGAGACAGGATTTAGTATCAATTTTCCTTCCTGTTTTCATTTCTTATAGACAAGAGAACTAAGAAATGCTAATGTAAATAAGCTGATGGAAGTAGTTTTATTTAAAGTCATGCATTTCTTAGCCCTCTCTTTGAATATGTGTGCTAAAAGATCGTACAGCGATCTTTTCTCAAAATATAGTTTTAATGATCCATCAGCTTTCAGTTCAGTAAGATCCTCTTCCCTTTCTTTGAAATCAAAAATTTAGAAATACACGTGATTTGCAGAAAGATTTATGTCTAACCTCTCCTTTCTCCTGCCCATAGGTTATTGCAGCTGAGGGAGAAATGAATGCATCCAGAGCTCTGAAAGAAGCCTCCATGGTTATCACCGAGTCTCCTGCAGCCCTTCAGCTTCGATATCTTCAGACACTGACCACCATTGCTGCTGAGAAAAACTCCACAATTGTCTTCCCTCTGCCTATAGATATGTTGCAAGGCATCGTGGGGGCAAAACACTGAGCCACGTAGGCCAGCATTGAGATGCTCTATACATGTCCGAGGAAGAAGTAGGAGACCAACTTAGCCTTCAGCTCACTGAAGAGAGTAGAGCAGGGAACCTTGAATATCCTCCCTCTTTGTCCTTTTCTATATGTCAAGGTTTTTAGAGTGTGTAGTGATCATAGAAACAGTGGAAGGAATTGTTGGTTTGTAAATATCGAGAAGAAGAGAGAGATGGGTGATTTATATGTAAGATAATTTCCCACTCTGTGAAACAATTAAGGGTTTGTATTTTAGGTCCTCCAGGAATAGGTTAAATCCCTCTTCTTTTGACTTCCATTGAGTCATTCTGAACCCACTATCAGCAGCCAGACCAGAGGCAAGAACGCAAGCTAACACTCCCTCCCGACGCCTTGTGCAACAGCCAGCTTCTCTGGGCCGTCTGTGCCTTACCTCCAGGGAGTCTTAATCAAGGATGCTTCCTTGGTACCTACCTACTTTATAAACCCAGACCTCAGTGGATAGGAGGCTTCTTCTTCTTGTACCTGTCAAACTAGAACAAATGGTCAGGAACGATGGGAAGGGTTGTACTAACCCTTCAGTGACTTTTAAAAAATTTCAACATTGTAGTGGTCCTTGTGAAAATAACAGATGCAGGTTTTGTAACTCCTTTGAGTCTCCTTCAGGAGAAAAACATTCCTCTGTGGTCTGTCTTTCTAACCAGCTAACTACTCATCACAAAAGTGCTTTTTCTAACTTTTGCCTATTTTCATATATCGAGTTTTGAATCGTTTTGACTTTTTAATAAAAATTTCTCTAAGTTCTATAAACAGTTATACCTGTTTGAATAGCTAAAGAATTAAAAGATTTTTAAAAAAATATCTTCAAAAAACCATTACATGTTACTGTCTGCATCCTGTTAAATATTGTACACTGCAAAATATCCTGCCTACCAATCCCATTCATGAAGACCTGTAATATCAAAGGATCATGGGCCAACACTGTCGAAGTTAGGATAGCTAGTGAGATGTAGAACTCTTAGTGTGC
>RJWT010028933.1:0-15072 GCA_004365215.1 Cuniculus paca | reverse complement strand
TTTTTGCGGCACTGGGGATTGAACTCACGACCTTGCACTTGCCAGGCAGGCACTTAGGCCGCTGAGCTAGATCCCCGGCCCTGGTGTTTTTGAGACAGGGTCTCACTATGCTGTTCAGGCTGGCCTTGAGCTCACTTTGTAGCCCAGGCTGGTCTTGAACTCACAACGATCCGCCTGTCTCAGCCTCACAAGGGCTGGGATTACAGGCGTGAGCCACCAAGCCCAGCTAAGAGTCTTATATTTAGCAAAGAATATTACTTTTAATTAAGATGCATGCTTTTTGTGAGTTGGAGTACCACTGAAATTGGGGTATGCCAGTAGCATACTACTATTTACTTTTTTGGGAGGGGGGGTGTGTTGAGACCAGGTCTCATTATGTAGCCTAGGCTGGCCTTTAACTCACTGTGTAGTCTACGCTGGCCTCGAACTTGTGGCAGTTCTCCTGCCTCAGCCTCCCAAGTGCTGGGATTACAGGCATGCACCACCATGCCTGGCTTACTTTTTCTTAAATGCATATAAAACAATTCTTATTATAATTCATGAACCTCCGAGTAACTGCCTTATGGTAGTTAAAATTATCACTCTCCAGAGAAAATAGAAACATCACATTCTAGAGTCCCTTTCTGACTAAAGGAAATAAAGGGGGAAAAAATTACTCACTTTAATAAACCAAGAAAGACTATAAGGAAGTAAGTCTCTCATTGCAATCAATAAATAATTAAGGGTTATTATGCATAGCCACATACATAACACCAATCATATCATTTACATGAAAAGAAATAAAAAAATTAAGATACAGAAAAAAAAATGACAGCATTTCCCTAAAGAAACATCCCATAAATAATTATGCTCTTACTAGATCTAGTAATCTGTCTGTTATAGTACCAATCATAAAGTAATTTATGTTTTCTTCCCCTTCAAATTATGTAGTGAATTCTTCAAGGGTAAAAATTGTAGTAATTTATTCATCTTTGTGTTACAGGTAAAGAGCAAAGCCAGACATACAATAAATGTCTGGTAAATGTTTGTTGAATGACTAAGCTCTATTACCTTTTTTGGACCTTAGGATAAAATTTTATTCAATTGTTCTAGTACACTAGAATCATTATTCATGATAGGAGAAATAATTTAATAGGAACTAAACAGATTTCTACTTGCTTTGCAGTATAATACCTTCCAGGGAACAAGCAAATTAAGCACAACACAATTACAAGGGACCATGGATTTAGGACAAAAAAAATCAAACTGTCTACAGCAAGTTTACATCTAGACCATGATGACTTATCTCTGGTTAACCTCTAATGAAACTGCTATAACTCAGGGCAAGTGCAATAAATAAGAATTTCAAATACTGCTCCTAGCCATCAATAGAATATTTGTGTTTATAATTATAATCACATCCATTCCTAAGTGAAAATAAAATTATTCATATGAAAATATAAATTCATACAGGGTGAGTAGAACTCTTGCTTTTTACATGAATTTTATATTATATTCTTGCCCAAAATAGTGGCAATAAATTCATTTACAAGAGTCCAGTATCCTATTTTCCTTACTGTCAATTAAAAGCCAGATTTTCTAGCTTCTCCTTAAACAGTGCAGAAGCCACAAGCAGTCACAAACTCCTACTGAACCCATCCTGGCTAACACTGAGTGATAAAATTATGAAAGTTTTCTTAGTCATGCCTGAGTTCTTAATGTAACTTTTATACTGAGACATACTACTTAAAAAATAAAGCCAATTTTTGTTACTGACCTTCCCAAACTTGTGTTTGAGTGGAAGTCCTGCCTCCTGAAATGCTAAAATAATATCGTATTTGTAATCTTGTATAAAAATCCCTAGGTCGACATCTTTGCTATAAGGAATGATACTGCACTGCCGATACCATCCTAAAAAAAAGAAAGGGCATGTAAGGTTTTTTTTTTAATTAAATCTGAAAAAATTAGTCATCTTAATGGATACTCTTTAAAACAATGGATTTTATTTCACAGGATTAGACTTACAGTGCTTTGCCAGTTTTTTCTTTTAAATTAAATTCCAAACTAGAAGACTAGTCACAGGAGTCATCACTTAAACGTTTTTCTTTCTTCTATGTATCTATGTACCTACCACCTATTTAAATTTTTTAACTGGTCTGAGCACTCAGACTCTCTCTAAAACTTTCATTATATATTTTAACTTCTGAATAAGCTATTGTTTTAGTAATAATGTTAACTGGGCCATCCATTCTAAAAAAATTCAGTTGCTGTTCAGAATATTTAATCATTAACAATTAGTGATGTAGCGTGCTGTCATTTAGTCATCATTTAACATTTAGTGACGCAGATATGCTAAAATATTTAGCTCTTTTACTTAATCAGTATTACCTTTCCTGAGTAAATAATTTGTAGAACTTAACAGCTCATATCTACTTCTCAGTTAGCTGCCATAGCATTTTTCTAAAACAAAATAAACATTTTTTTCTAATATTTCTAAGGACTATCGAGTCTTCCCTTTTATCCTACTAATTCTTCCACCCAAATTATTTTAAAAGTAAATACAATTGTAGACTCATAAAGTAGTTACAATTATCCTAATAGGCCCTGCTACTGGGCAATATTATTTGGAATTTTAAAATAATTCTATCAAATAATTTCAAACTGTTAAGAATGGAAGATTCCTTTGTCATCTAATATAGCTCTCTCATTTCATAAATGCTCTTAAATCAAGAAAACCATGGAGCTAAAACCTCAAAATGAATCATAACAAATTATTAAGAAATATTTTTATAACACAGATGACAAGACAATCTTGCTTCTAAAAAGTGAAACATTAAAGCAAATTGTGTGAGAAATGCCCCTTTTCTGGTTTACTTTAATGGTAAGCTCCCTAACAGGAAGAACCATGAAATCTGCACAGCATAACTAGGATAATCATATATCCTAGTTTATACTTATTATACCAACATAATTAATTAAAGCATTTCCTTTCACGTTCAAGTCTCCTAAATTAGCTAGGTATGGTGGTAAACATCTGTAGTTTCAGTCCCGGGGAGGCTGAGGCAGGAGGATCACTGTAAGTTCAAAGCCAGTGTGTGCTACACAGTGAGACCCTGTCTCAAAAAAAAAAAGGGGGGGCTGGGGACCTAGCTCAGCGGTCTAAGTGCCTGCCCGGCAAGTGCAAGGTCGTGAGTTCAATCCCCGGTGCCGCCAAAAAAAAAAAAAAAAAAAAAGTCTCCTAAATTGGACAGTAAATTATATAGTAACTTTTGGACAACTATGGTTAAAATAAACGATAGTTAAAATGAAGATGGGAAAAAACACCACAATTTAAGATTCTAAATCATTTTGAATTTCAAAGACGTTTGATCCAATGAATAGTAGTTGAAGATCCAGAAGTCTTTCTCAGATTCTAATAGCAACTTGCTTAAGGCCATAGAAAGAAGTCTGTACTTCTCCACTTCAGATGAACAGTGATAACTAATTAATGATACCACCAATGACCTGAAAAAGGTTTGTTGAAGACAACTTATGATACTTCTTTCAGTCTTCCTCTCCTTAGAAACTTTTGGTGTGATGCAAACTGGTTGTATGATATATAAATAAAAAACAGAATATAAATTTTTAAAAATGCAATAACAATTTTGGGGAAAGAAATAACACACTAAGTTAAGGATTTCTTGAGAATCAATTGTAGCTTATATGTTGGAAAAAATTTTATATACGTTACTTATTATTTTTTATAAAGACAGACATGACCTTTCTAAGATTCTATATTTCTGAAATTTATTTCTTTAAAGAATCAACAGATCCTTGCTCAAGGTACTAATGTTTACTCTTGTCTCTGAGTATTAAACTTTAAATATCACTCATGTTCTGTCATCTCAAGCAGTCATCTCTAAAGTCAAAAAAAGGTGAAATGACAAGAAGACAAATTAAAGCAACAAGAATCTTACCTAGACAAGTTCCACTGCTCAGCCAGAATTGCACTCCTAATTTGTTTAATGTTTTGGCTGCTAGCTGCAGTAATTCCTTTGCACTCTTCTGAAAGGTCATAGCTTCCACAGTGTTATCGTCAAGGTACTGCTACAGATTTAACAGACCATCAGCTATTAGTGTTATTTTCAAATTGCTAGAAGTTTATGCTATAAGCATAATTGCTAGAAATTTATTTACAAGCATAACTTAAACAAGTTAAATTAAATGACGTTTTCATCCTTTATTGATGATACCAGTCTTACAGACTGTGTAATACAGTAGAAAGAGTACAGTGGATTTTAAATTAGATTATCTATATTCAAATTTAGGACCGTTTATTTCCAGCTGTGACCCTGGGCATATCATCTCTGAAGAATATGAACTTCATTTTATGTATCTTGTATCTCCAGTGCCTAGAACAGTGCCTGAATATTTGTCAAATGAATCAGAGAATGAAACATTAAACAAACTGTCACATATTTAATTTCTTCATCTATAACTTAAGGATAATAATCACAATTTGCAGGACTGGTGTGATGATTTAAGGAGAAAAATGTCTTGCAAAGTACAAAGTTTTATAACTAATATAACTGCCATCTATATAGTTACTTTTCTTTTCTGGTTTTCTTCAGTTTTACTGTTCTGGGACTGAGGAAAATACCCTAAGTTCTTCACTGATGCTTTACTATGTATGCAACAAAAATTGAAACTACTTAGCCTAGCAGACAAGGACAACTGGTCCCTTGCAAGTGGCCCAGCCTTATCTCTAACCTACATATATTTAATATTACAGCAAGCCCCTCTCCCTTTTACCACAACTCTCTAACCTCTGCGCCTTTATATACATTGCTTTTCTGTCTATTATGCCCTTGACTGAGAAACTTTTTTAAGTCTCAGTTCTAACCACTGAGAAACATTCTCTTTTTTTCCCAGGCAGACAAATGTCTTTATTCTCCTAGTGTTTCCCTTCATTTCAACATTTATGGAGCAAGGAATTATGTATGGTACCACATATAAAAAGATAAGCAAAATAAATCTGTTCCTCAATGAGCTTATAACAGTTGTACTATATAGACTTTAGTAAACTGTAATTGTTGATCTTATTTCTATTCCTTCTACTGGACTGTACAGACGGTCCCATAAGAGCAGGTACTGTATCTCTCTACCACTGTAGCTACAGATTTAGAATGCTGCCTGACCTGTATGTGACCAATTCAGACTGAAGAGTGGGAAATGAAGAGATGAGTGAGGAAGTGCCACCCATGCTTATGATGTCCTAAAACATCCTGTGATTCTTTTACAATATCGTAGGAGCATGGACACAGTTCCTGGAAATACACCCTAGAAAGTAGAAGGACTAGAAGGACTACAGGGATCTTGAGGGAAGTTAGTTTCCTAAAGATAAGTTGCCATCTATGGAATATACATTACAAAAAGATACCCTCAATATGAAAACACCCCTTTTCTCAGGGCTTTAATTTCTTTTAGGGGACAGAATTGGAATGAGAGATACACGTTTTTATGTTTTTGTAGTAGAAAAAGCCTGAAGCTCAGAGTTTGGAGGTCTAGGTTTAAACAGTCATCCTGCCTTTTAATCATACCTTGTAAATCTTGGGATCACCCTGCCTCTAGAAAAACATAAGATTTAATATCTTAATTTAAATGTTACTCCCATTTTAATCTTTCCTGTTTTGCCAATGGGCACACAAAACTAAGAATATGGATCCAAAGCACAAACCTTTGCCCCTTATAACGAGATGATAAATGAGATGATAGATGCTACCCATTTTTTCGTAGATGAGGAAACCAAAGCTCAAACTTTTTCCTAGGGTATCAGAGCAAGAATATAGCTGTACAGATACTCCTAGGCCAGGTGTCCAGAAATTTTCACATTTTCTTCTGGGTTTTCACTGAAATTCAACAGGCTAGAACTCACTTATTATTTTGTGATGATTTTTAAAAATTTTTCTTTTTTTCTGAATCAAAGTCAAGTTCAGGAAAATGTATGTCATCCTAATTCTGAACTTCTTGATGAATTAAGAAAATAATTAAAAGTAAATAGAGTTAGAACACTTCCTGGAAGTGAAGCTAGCAGACATATTTTAATCTTGGTAACGATGTGGATAATAACAGTAATGGGAGAAACCAAAATCAAGCAACAACTGATAGAATATAAAGAGTACAGCATCATTATTCCTTTGAAAAATGTTTAATCTGAATCTAACAAAAGGAAAAACCAGATAAACATCAAATTTCACAAAATATCTGGCCTAGAATCTTCAAAAGTATTATAGTTATAAAAGGCAGTAAAGGACTAAGAAACTGTCCCAGATTAAAGGAGACCAGAAAAGAAGAAACCCCCCCAAAACCCCCAAAACAACAAAAAACAATCAAATTGGTATAATATGTAATTCCAAACTGACTCCTTTTATTACAAAGGTCACTAATGGAATATTCAGAAAAAATCTGAATGAGGATCAAGGGCAATAACCTATGTGTTAATTTCTTTTCTTTTCTTTTCTTTTTTTTTTTTTGTGTACCAGGGATTGAACTCATAACCTCGCGCTAACCTGGCAAGTGCCTGAGCCACTGAGCTAAATCCCTGGCCTAATTTCCTAATTTTTGTATTAGGACATGTAGAAGAATGTTATTATTTTTAATTACTTGGTTGTAGGGCATCTGATCTATAGCTTACTCCCAAAAGGTTAAAAAAGTGTTATTTGTATTGTACTTCCAACTTTAAGCTAAGTCAGAAATTGTTTGCAAAAAATGAAAAAACAAAAACAAAACGAAACAAAACAAAAAAGTTAGGAGGCTGCTTTATAAAGTTTATTAGTTCATTGCTTTACATTGAGCATTCATTGTATTTAACACTGGCGCCACCAAGTGTTCAAAATATGTACGCTTACTTTAATTTGAAAGGGGACCCTCTTGCTATTTTTAATGAAGTTTCTAACACAAGAAATGGTGATGAATGAAACATTTACTAGGACAAGGACTACAAAACATTGTCAATCTCATCAGATACTCTGTATCAATAATACCAATACAATAGCAGGAAAGAAAAACAAATTAGGAACCATAAGTCTGCCTTGCTACAAGAGGATACAAAAAACCATGATGAATGAGTACAGTTTTACCTGATCATGTCATGAATATAATTACAGTCTTGCTATCTGATGTTATTTTAAACACTACCCTTAAAACTTAAAAAAAAAAAAAAACCAGAGTATGACATTACCCAAATGATTTCTCGGTATTTTGAAACATTTTACATTGTATACCACTTCTTCACAAAATGAGAAGGGCAAATGAGTATGGGCAAACTCCTGTTAGGTAGATAGCTTCAACCTTGTGAAGCTGTAGTAGTTCTACTAAGAGTTCTTAGAAGTCATCTGATTAGATGAGCACCTTATTCTCCATGCATTTTCTCGTATTTATAGGATCACTTCTTTGTGCCAGGTACTGTGATAGATACTTAAGTTACAGAGGTGAATAACCCTGTGATAACTACTATGACAGAGGCAACAACCAGAGCAAACTCCCTCATGATAGGAAGAGTGAATGGTTAAGTTTAAGCACCAAGCCTCATCTTCTTCCACCTATTAGTAAGTGGTAAAAATATATCAGGCAGAATTTGCCTACTAGAGTAATCCCAGCCTTACTTGCAGCTTTCTAGGTTTTCCTCCATTAGGCTCAGTAAATTTTATAGCCGAACAACTACAAGTTTAAAGGAATAGGGCTAGGAAAGCCCAGCTGGACTGTCAGGCCTAGGTCTTGGATGCCAGCATACCATACCAGAGAAATCTAGTATTTGCAGGTCTTGGTCATTTGGTGGTAATATAAAAGTGTACTTCGTAATTTTTGTTTCATTCTTTGGGGGGGCGGGGGGTACCAGGAATCAAACTCAGGACCTTGCACTTGCCAGGTAGGCACTTATGCCTCTGAGCTGTATCCCCAGTCCTTCATTCCATTCTTGTCCTTGTGTATACAGCTTTCTGGGTAGAAAACCTCACAAAATAAAAGGCAAGTACAAAGATTAGGGTACCAAAACCCCACTGTCAATTTATGTATTCTCACTATATCTGTGGTTTCATGTTATTTCTTAAGAAGTGAACTTTCATGCCCTTCAAAATCATCTTTATATCCCCAGAAGCTTGGAAACAAGCTTTCAATAAATGTTTATTGAATTGAATACCAGAGCAGCAGAAAAAAATAAAGTTCAAAAAGCACTTGGTCTTTGTGTAGCATTTGTCTTCATAAAATTTCATAAAGAAAAAAAAAATTCATATTCAGTGCCAAACTTCTGAGAAAAACTGTATTTTTTCATCAAGTCTGTTCAAAATCTACAAGGTTCATCTTTCACAGTGGCTTCATTCTACTTGGACAGCTTCCAAAAGAGAATTCACCATCTTTTATAAAGTTTATGAGTTATAGTAACCAAAGGCAGAGGCCAGTGCTAAACCTATCAAAGTCTATTCAAATAAGACAATAAATATTAACTCATCTATTTAGGAAATAAGTGGTTTTCCAACATTAATTTTTAATCTATTTTTTAAAAATTAAAAGAAGAAAATAAATTAGAAGAAAATGAATGAAATGAAACATGTCTTACCTGTTTTCCACAAGTCCCTCCAGTCCCTCTGCCCAAATTTTTAAAAACAGATACATTTCCATAATTTTGAAAGTACATTATTTGTTTCTAACCTGAAAGAATGTTCGAGCTTCTTTGTACCTACACTCAATAAATCTAGAGTGTGGTATTTCCTCTAGAAAGTGCACTGGATCTTTCGGAATGAGAACTTCTAGTCCATCTATAGTAACTTGCTGTAACTCTGGCCTGAAAACAGAGTTAAAATTTATTATAAGGATTTAATCCAGAATACTGACAGCCTCTTCAAAATATTAAACACTATTACAATAGTTTGACTATTTTTTCTTCAATTATCTTGGGCAGCAATTAGGAACTATAGTAAGAAAGTCTGAAAATCTGGCACCAAACAGCAATTGAGTTTTAAGTATTTTGGCTAATGTATTTTAAAAACATTTTTAGACTTATTCAGATGTACTTTGGTATCTTTAGAAGTGACAATTTTAACTTACCAATTTACTTTTGGAGCAGTAAATGTTTTTAGCATGTAAGTAAATTACAATAGTTCGAGAATCTTGTTACAGGCAAAATGCTATCTGGAAATCAGTCTTACTCCCTTTTGGACCCCACAGTCTGCAAATAATCTTTAAGACTTTTCCATTCTTCATCTAAACTATATAATGTAGAGGTAGTTTATATCTATGGGCACAGATATCTATCAGATACTTATTGATCGACAATTTTTAATTTAACTGATTAACTTTGAAATAAACAAGGCTTTAAAAACTAAAAGAAAATGTCTCATAAAGACAATTAAAACATAGAATAAGAAAAAATGTGCATAAAATTGTTGGAGAATAGAGCTAAGATTTTGACAAAAATAATGAGGAGCTAATATTAACAACTATTTTCTCTACCCCACTCTTCTTTGTCGATTTTATTCCTAAAAACCTGGCTTGGTTTAGAAAAAGTTTGACTTCACAAACACCCAAAATGTAGATGGCTTCAGTTTAAAATACCTTTTCCAGTTGTTTTTCAAATATGAGAATAAATATACTCTTATAGTTCTTAAGTATAACAGATAAGAATGGTCTCTCTGGAAGTTGCCAAGAAAAATTTTCAATATAAAATTTTTCACAAGCATGGTACAACTTTAAGGCAAAAGACAAATGTTTACTGCTACCTTCATGTCACATTCTGGTCTAGGTTAGAAACTTCATGTTTGTGGTCTAATTTCGAGAATGTTTCTTCTCATCCTACAATTTGATAAATTTTATACAAGTCCCTTCATATAATTTTTCAGAAGAAATATCTTTGTTTTAATAGCTAAGGATATATTTTTGTACACAGTTTAAAAAATATAAATATATACTTACTCCATAATGTCGCAAAATAACAAATTAAAAAACTCTAGTCTCCACCACAGAAATGGAATCTTTTCTGCTTCCCTGCAGTTCTGTGCTTCCTAAACCAGCTCCCTCCACTGCCATGTTTATTTATCCTTTTATTGTTGAAGGATCTTTGGGTTGCCTTTAACAGGGAAGACTATAAACAATATTACTATGATCATTCATGTAAATTATATATTAGATTTCATTAGAAAATGTAAAAAAAATAAGAATTCATGACTAGACAATGCTCATTTAGTATTTCCTCCTTTGGCTCTAAACTCACCTGTCAAAAGCTCCAGGGTAACGACCAAACTGTAACTTTCGAAAAGGAACAAATTTCCTGTCAATGTGCCCTTTGAGTCGCAGATGGCCATGCCAGAGGTAGTTTCCACTTCTCCCATGAAAGACCACCAAGTGGATGGCATGAGTGGCCCATTTACAGATACAGTGCAGGGGGATTTCAGTTCCAGAAAGTGAGTCTATCCCATCTAGCCGAGGATCTTTGCTCTCTGTCTTTAGGCATTGAAATCCCATATTCTCAGCTACCGGAAACCAGCCTTCCTAAAATCAAATAAATATCAAGCCTGAATATTTAAAACCAAACAATAGTAGCAAAACTAAAGTGACTGTTACACTGAATAAAAGCCATATTTCTGTGTTAATTTGCTCCTCATCAAAAGATTTAAAGAGTGTTATAAGCAGAAGGTTCTGGTGAGAGAATAAAGGAAGTAGCTAAAAGAGAAACTATGCATGACAGAAGGTATGTTCAAGAATTCTCTTTATGAAAATTAAATTGATGTAAATCTCTTCCTTGAAATGAGAATGTTCATTTTAGTGTTCTCTGGTTAGTTTCTCAAAAGTAAATGTTAATATCTGGAACACTTAAAATTAAATTTGCAATTATGAAATCCTAACACTTTAAATGTTACAAGAGAACTTGTAATTCAAATAGACTAATAAACAGACTAAAAAATAATATAGACAATGTGCATGTTCAACATCATTTGGGTATAAATTCATGTAACAAGATTAACCTATGTGGTAGATGTTATGGCTTATGGATAGTATCAATGCAGTCATTGGTGAGGCTTCTCAGAGGTGGCTAGATCTAGACTGTATGATGCTGAGATCAAGGGTTTATGATTACAAAATAATTCCACTGACTGATATGGCATAATTCTGGGTGTGGGTAACGGAAAGGGATAGAAAGAAGGCTGCTGTCATTGCTTGCTTCTTTACTTCTCTGCTGCCTTCTGCCTGCCATAAACTGTTTCTCCTCTGTGATGCCCCTCTGCCATTCCACTCTGCCTTGGAGCCAGTCAACTATGAACTGAAACTACTACAAACTGTGAGCTAATAAACCTTTCTTCCCTTAACTTTGAGCATCAGACTCAGCAATAAGAAAAATAACTAAGCAAATTTTAGTACTAATTTCAACAATCAGTATTATAGATAAGCATTGTTATATATATATATGTATATATATGAATTTATAATTTCCAAAGAACTTCTATTTATATTACTGCATTTGTACATGGCATCTATTCTATATAATGTAAGTAGTACAAGTTTTAGAGATAAGGAAACAGAACCACAGAAGTCAGGTTTCCTATCTAAAACAGAGTAAGATACAAAAGCACTATAAGCATTTAGATCTTTTCCAACCAAAATTTAGGTCCCTTCCATTATCTAATACAACCTTTCTAGTTTATATAACTACAGAAACTATGTGAGATTAACCAGGGAGATATTATTATAACTAGTCTACAGCCAAGGAAAATGAAACTCTAAGAAGTAATACCAGATATTAAGGTTATAAAATGATGGACTAGGTAATGAAGTTTGTCCTCCTGGCCATCGCATTCAGAAACATTTTTCAAGAGCACTTCTTCATATCACTTACTGGCTTTCAGTGTTGCCATTTGAATTAGTTGTAATTTCATCCATGTTCTTATAAAACACAGAAAGTTCCATGATATCATTTATTGTGTTGTTTTTAAACTGTTTGTTTAAATGACTAAATTCCACTAACACAGTCTAAGTTCCTCAACCACAGGTATCAACAGTGTCTAGTACCCAGCATGTAATCGACAGATATTTTTGTTGTTTATGTTGTTAAAATAAAAGAAAGTGACTAAGTCTGGTAGAGTGCGCTAACTAGTACTGGATAATTGTCTTTTCTTTTCTTTTTTTTTTTTTCCTTTTCTTTCCTTTTTTTTTGAGACAGGGTCTTGTTACGGAGTTCAGGTTGGTCTTGAACTCACAGTGATCTTCCTTCCTCAGCCTCCTGAGTGCTGGCATTACAGGTGTGCACTACCAAACCTGGTTTCCTTTCTGAATATAGAGCTAACTTGTTTTCTGGTCAAAGAAATGTAGATAGATGTTATGCACACTACTTCTAGGCCCTCAAAATATCCCCCACGTCCCATGTTGTCATTCCATTTGCATGGATGAAAGCAAATAACTCCCAAGATGAAAATACCATACAAATGAAACAGCCTCTGGAAGGCTGTTATGTTACTGCCTCTGGAAGGGCTGCCTAGAAAGATCCATAATCAGGAACATCCACAATGGATTTTGTACAAATACAAATATTCCTTTCTTGTGGTAAATTAATAAAATTATAGGGTTGCTTTTAATGGCAACCAATGTAACCTACCCTAGTGAATGTAATTTTGCCTTGATTCTCCTTATATTAGAATTATCAACTGTAAACATGTTTTTCTTTCATGATACACCTAAGAAGCAGAAAGCACTGACTGAGGGTGATGGCGAACAAGCCAAGAAAAGACATTACAATTCTATTATAGAAAAGAAGGCTCTTTATATTGGTAAATCCAGGAAAAATTAAATAGGCTAGCCAGATCTTGAAAGAAATCTGACCCTGGTTGAGAGAGGAGAGAAAAACGAATAGACAAACTAGGTAGAATCAAAAGGCTTGATTTCTTATAGACATAAGAAAGTATAGTCAAAAATTAAGTATTTGATCTGATCAAGTAAAGGTCTATTTCAAGGCCATGCTGCAGAAAACTTCTTCCTGTTGCCTTGCAATAGTTTCCTCACTTTATAGTAACCGCACCAATAAAGAAAAATTATATGCAAATGAAGCCTACAGTAATTAGAGCTAATGATTAACTGGCCCCACCATGAGAGAAGTTTTAGGGAGGACTATGCATAAGCTATATACAACATCATATCTATAAAAGGATATACCTACTTTTGGACTTATTCTGGTTGCAACGACCTTTTTGCTTGTTCCACTGACACTGGTCATAATAGTTTAGCCAGTTGTAGCATATTTCTTTTTCTTCAAAGTAGTAGTTCTCAAGGCAAATAGTACTGCACTTGAAATATTTTGGAAACTTGTGGGGATATTTTTGGTTTATTATAATGATATACCAACATTTAGAGGTGCAGGTTAGGAACACTAGACATTCTTTAATCCAAAACATGAAAATCTATCCTGTGTCCTACATAATTTCCAATGATCACAAAGTGAAAAACTGGATTATTTTGTTTTCCAGAATAAATATACCTGAGCATTTAACACTGAAATATACACTACTTCCTTTTTTTCTACAAAGTTTATGTAAGAGATTACACTGATTTGGGGGATTATGTATGTAGAAGGGTTATGATTTCTAAAAACTTCATTTTGAGAAAATAAAACACATTATACAGTGCTCTTTGTAAAAACAGCGTGTAAGTTTTGCAGACTTTTTCTACGAGAAAATCAAACAACTTAGTAGCAATGACTTGCAAATACTAACATTAAAAGTCTCCACAGTGAAACACATGGGACACTCATTACCCTGTGGAAAAGTTCACTGGTTAATGAAGCCTAACTATTAAAAAAAAAACACTTCCAATTAGATTGCAGTCTCTTGTTCTTAAATATGAAAAAAAGACGAACAAATATTGTAGAAAACATATACCGTAAAAACATACAAGTAGTCTCCCCATGAGAGCAAGCAGGCCCACGCAGTATGATGCCCCATGCCCACACAAGCAAGCATGCCTGTGCACTAAATGTGGGCCTCCCCCAGAATGAAGGGTGAGACTGTCAATAAACTTCAACGTGCGCCCACATTTTGCCTCCCCTTGCCGCAGGGCAGCAGAGGCGAGGACAATGCCCCAGAGAGAAGGTAGCAATCGGACCCCCTGAATGTGGACAATAGTCCACTTGAACCCTCACCTGGCGGCTCACAACCAGCAGAGACCAGAGGGCTGATGGTGTGCCTACCTGCTAATGGGAGCAAGCACAAGTCTTGGTTTGGAAGGTAACCAGTCTGGGATGAGCATACAAATGAACCTCTAGGGGAGAGAGGTCACCTCAAAAACCTAGAGGCACTAAAGCTAGAAAGAGAAAAGAATGACTGGCTACATCTCAAGACTGTAGATTTTTCAAAAACAGGAAAGTAAAAAAAATGGTGGAGTGGTGAGTTGCAGCAATCCAGCCTCTCTAATAGCCAGGAGGGACCTGACCAAAAAAGACAGACAGAATGAAAAGACACAGAAGAAATAGCGCATCACAGAGAAGGGAAGGTCTGCACTTTCTTGGCAGACCAAGTGGCTTACTGTGGCTGTAAGTGGCTATTCACGGTTACAAACAGCTCGCTGCAACTGATGTGACAAAGTGAAAGGAAAACTTTCTCCTCACAGCAGAATGAAATGAGACGGCAGCAGCTGTGATCTGCAACAAGCGTGAAGAACTGTGCTACAGTGTTTTTTACAGACAACAGCTGGTGAGTGACCCTAAACATCTGTCTTTCCCTGCAGAGAGTGCTTGTGGGGACACCATTCTAGGAATGCGCTGAGAGTCTGAACTTGGGACCCAGAGCAGACGCTTGGCTCCACTCCAGGGCTCCCAGTGTTACATTCCCAAAGGAACTGGGTGAAGGACAGCCATGGGACACAGCTGGCAGACTGCAGGCTGCTAAGAGTTCCCCCTGTGGGTTTGAAGTGAAACACCACAGACGCAGCTCCTGTGGTCCAAGGCCTGAGCTGCATGGGATTTAAGTCAGCACTAGCACCCTTGTCCTACTACCCTCTACTGCCTGCATCCAGCAGGGCTGTGGCATCTGACGACCTTTATCTACCAGGGCAAGCAGGAGAGTATCTTGACAGGAACAC
>RJWT010028932.1:0-15070 GCA_004365215.1 Cuniculus paca | reverse complement strand
CTACTTGAAATTAGCATTCTGTACTTTTTATATACTGCTGGATTGAATGTGCTAAGATTTTATTAGGATTTTGTGCATAGATGAGGGGCATTGTTGGAGAGTTTTGTTTGCTGTCTTCATTTTGCTTTTGGTAGCATACTTATGTTGACTTTATAATATAAATTGTTCTGTCTTCTGCAAGAGATTGCACAGGATCTCAGTTGGATAGGATTGTGTTATTCTTTTTTGTTAAGTATTTGGCACAATTATGTTCTAAAAAGATCACTTTGACAGAGGTAATAGAAGAAAAGTATAACTAAAACAAATTCAGAGAGAATGTTAGTACAACTATTTGAGACAAAGTTGTCATAAATGAATGGCTAATAGAGATAAAAATCATTAATTGCAAAGTGTATCTACTATGAATGTAAATGCATAAGCATGTGTGTGCCTATGTATTATGTCCAGGACAATTCTTGACACCTAGTAAATAATCAGACAATATTAGTTTCTTTTTCATTTTTCCTTAGCTCATCTTCTACAGTGGAAATAGAAATGACTAACCTTTTACATCAGAAGTAATGAACTACAACTTGTGGACTCTATTCATGTTTTTGTAAAAAGCTTTTATTTGAACACACTCACTCCCATTTTATACATATTACCTATGACTGTTTTCATGCTAAAACAACATGGCAATTGCAACAGATTTTTTTGTGGACCCAAAGCCTAAAATATATCTGATCTGACAAAGATTACCTACCCAGATTTAGGTAAACCTTAGACTATGAAAGACATAAGATTGATAACTTTTATGCCACAGGTTTTAGCAAAAATTATCCCTCAAAATAAAAGTCAACATCTTTACAATTTCCAACATAACCTACACCAATCCACTTCTGCACTCTTTCCTCTGTTCTAATATCTCTACAATCTCTTCGCTTACAACTCTCCACTTATATCACACC
Organism: Cuniculus paca; assembly: GCA_004365215.1. NCBI lineage: Eukaryota > Metazoa > Chordata > Mammalia > Rodentia > Cuniculidae > Cuniculus > Cuniculus paca. The sequence goes on along the minus strand of RJWT010028932.1, from coordinate 14,123 downwards.
AACTTTTTCAATTCTCTTCAAAACCTGAGACACATCCTCTCCTGGGGCCTTTCTCAGGAGGTTCCCTCTATCTACAACTTTCTCCCTTCAAATATTCCCAACACTCATCCTTCATTTCTTTTTTATTTTATTTTAAAGAGAATAAAACAAAACAGAACAGAGTTAAACACAACAAAGCATTTCACAACCGACTACAGCAAGCAATACAGGTCTTTAAAACATAACAATAGGAGATTAACAATCGCTACCCTAGTGTCTCTTGTTTTCTTTGAAATGGTTGTTCACATGTTAACACACAATAAACTAAAAAAAAAAAAATATAAAACCAGATAAAATAAAAGAGTGAAAGCATTACAGGCCTTCAAATCAGACAATCAGAAATCAACGATGGCTACCTTGATGTCCTTTGTTTTCTTCAAAAAAGCTGTTCATATCTTCTCACATATTGCAATCAAATAATAGGAAACAGACTTAAACCAATCAAATCAAAGAATAAAAACATTATTGAGCTTTAGAACCTTTTCCCCATATTTATCGGGGATTTTGTATCTTATTAAGTATTTCAATTTCTTACACTAGGGAGACGATGTGGTGTTTACACATGTGGGTTTGATTTATTTCACTTATGAGTATGGTCTCAAGTCACATCCATTTACCTATAAAAGCCTCAATGTGATCCTTCTTTATAGCTGAATAGTACTCTATTGTATAAAAGTACCACATCTTTTTTTATCCGTTCCTCAATTGATGGGCATTTGGGTTGTTTCCAAGATTTGGCTATTACAAATTGTGCTGTTATAAACATGGGTGTACAGATATCACTGTGGTATGATGATTTCATTTCTTCTGGGAATATGCCCAGAAGCGGAATAGCTGGGTCAAATGGGACTTCAAATCCTAGCATTTTGAGGAACCTCCAGACTGATTTCCACAGTGGCCACACAAGTCTACACTCCCATGAACAGTGGAGAAGAGTTCCTTTTTCCCAACAGCCTCTCCAGCATTTGTTAATAGTGGTCTTCTTGATCCTGGCCATTCTTTCTGGAGTGAGATGGAATCTCAGAGTTGTTTTAATTTACATTTCTCTAATGACCAATGATGCTGCACATTTTTTCATGTATTTATTTGCCATTCATATTTCTTCAGCTGAGAAGTGTGTTTTCATCTCAGATGCCCATTTTTGGATTCGGTCTTTGAATTTTGAGGGCTTGATATTTTTTAATTGTTTATATGATCTAGATCGAAGACCTTTGTCTGAAGGACAGTTGACTAAGATATTTTTCCCACTTTGTGGGTTTTCTTTTCACTATGTTGGAGATTTCTTTTGACATGCAAAACCTTTTTAATAAGACAAGATCCCAGTTGTTGATTCTTGGAAGTGTTTCCCGTGCAGTTTGACTTTTGTTCATGAATTCTCCACTTACTCCTATGTAGTCAAGATTTCTACCTACTTTGTTTCCAGCAGATTTAGTGTTAGTTTTAATATTTATATCTTTCATCCATTTTCACTTTAGTTTAGTGCATGCTGATAGGCTTGGGTCTAGTTTTAACTTTTGGCATATGGAAAGCTAGTTTTTCCAGTACCCCTTATTAAAGAGGCTATCTTTTTTCCAGTGAACATGTTTGGCCCCTTTGTCAAAGATAAGGTGGCTGAGTGTGTTTGTAGTTGGGTTTGTATCTTCTAATCTATTCCATTGATCCTCAGGTCTGTTTTGATTCCAGTACCATGCTGATTTGATTACAATAGCTTTGGAGTATAATTTCAAGTCTGGGATTGTGATGCCTCCTGCCCTGCCCTTGCTGCCCAGAATTTCCTTTGCTTTTGTAGTCACTTCTGGTTCCAGATGAATTTTAAGAATGATTTCTCTAGATCTGTGAGGTATCCTAATGGTATTTTGATGGAAATTGCATTAAATTTGTACAATCATTTTGGGAGAATGACCGTTTTTGCAATGTTTGTCCTTCCTATTCATGAACATGGAATATCTTTCCATTTTCTGAGATCCTCTTCAATTTCTCTCTTCAGAGTACTGTAATTTTCATTGAATAGATCTTTTACTTCCTTTGTTGGGTTGAGTCCTAATTATTTCATTTTTTTGGATGTTATTATAAAGGGTATGATTTCTCTTATTTCTCTCTCAATGAGTTTGTTGTTTGTGTACAGGAAAGCTATTAATTTTTGAGTATTGACTTTGTATCCAGCTACATTACTGAATTTGGTTATGACATCTAGAAGTTTTTCAATGGAGTTTTGGGGGTCTTCTATATAAAGTATCATGTCATCTGCAAATAGTGATAATTTAACTTCTTCCTTTCTTATCCTTATTCCTTTTATTTCTGTCTCTTGTCTAATTGCTCTAGCTAATGTTTCCAGCACTCTATTGAATAGTAGTGGTGATAATGGACATCCTTGTCTTGTTCTCAATTTTAGAGTGAAAGCTTTCAGTTTTTGACCATTTAATGTGATACTGGCTGTTGGTTTGTCATAGATGGCTTTTATCAGATTGAGGTAAAGACCATCTATTCTGATTTTATGTCGGGTTCTTGCTATGGTTGATACATTGTGCCAACTTGAGAAGTTTAGAAGTTTAACTGAGAGACTCAGCAGGGAGCCAGGGCTCTTGCTTTGTAAATATCCTCATCCTGTGTAAAGGAAGTCAAGGACATTTTGTGAATGTTACATCCACCCTGAAGGTGGTGGTGGTGGTGGTGGTGGCTGGTGTACAATATAAGGGAGGAGAAGAGGTTTGTTTTGGCTTTTTCTCTTTTGCTCTGGCTGCTGCCTTGAAGTGTTGCCCCAGTGCCATGCCACTCTGCCTTGGAGCTAGCTGATTATGGACTGAAATCTCCAGAAACTGTAAGCTAAATAAACCTTTCCTTGCTTCACTTTGGGTGCCAGGTTTTTTGTCCCAGCAACAAGAAAAAGTAACCATGACAGTTCTTATCATGAATGAGTGTTGGATTTTATCAAAAGCTTTTTCTGCATCTATTGAAATGACCATGTGGTTCTTATCTTTGGCTCTATTGATGTGGTATATTACATTCATTGCTTTCCGTATGTTGAGCCATCTTTGCATTCCTGGGATGAATCCCACTTGGTTATGGTGTATAATCTTCTTGATGACTTGCTGCATTCTGTTTGCCAGTATTTTATTGAAGATTTTTGCATCGATGTTCATTAGCGAGATTGGCCTGTAGTTCTCTTTTTTGGTTGGGTCTCTCTCTGGTTTTGGTATTAGGGTAATACTTGCTTCCAGGAATGAGTTAGGGAGACTTGCTTCCCTTTCAATTTCATTGAAGAGTTTGAGAATTGTTGACATTAAGTCTTCTTTGAATTTCTTGTAGAATTCAGCTGTGAATCCATCAGGACCTGGACTTTTCTTGGTTGGTAAGGTTCTAATTACGTTTTCGATTTCATTAACTGAAATTGGGTTATTCAGTAGTTTTACATCTTCTTGATCCAATTTTGGTAATTGATATGTTTCTAGAAGTCTGTCCATTTCTTCAGTGTTAATGAACCTATGAGAGTAAAGAGTTTTGAAGTAGGTATTGATGATCTTCTGTCTTTCCACAAGGTGCGCGGTGACTTCATCCTTTTCATTCCTTATTGCATGAATCTGAGTTTTTTGTTTCCTTTTTTAAATAAGGTTGGCTAGGGTCTTATCAATTATATTTATTTTTTCAAAGAACCAACTCTTTGATTTGTTGATTCTTTGTATTGTTTTCTTAGTCTCAATTGCATTAATTTCTGCTCTGATCTTTATAATTTCCTTCCTTCTTTTGGCTTTGGGTTGGGCTTGCTCTTCTTTTTCTAGATGTTTGAGGTGTAACATCAGATTGCTTATTTGTGTTCATTCCATTTTCCAGATGTGGGAATTCATCACAATAAATTTCCCTCTTAGGACTGCTTTCATGGCATCCCACAGATTCTGGTAAGGTGTATTTGTATTTTCATTTGCTTGTAGATATTAATTTCTTCTTTAATTTTCTCTGTGACTCACTGTTCAGGAGTGTACTATTTAATTTCCATGTGTTTACAGAGTTTTTGTAGTTTATTTTGTCATTAATTTTCAGTTTGATGGCACTGTGATCAGATAGCATGCATGGGACAATTTTGATTTCTTTATGTTTACTTAAGCATGCCCTATGGGTTAGTATATGGTCTATTCTAGAGAATTTACCATCTGCAGCTGAGAAGAATGTATATTCTGATGTTGTTAGATGGAAAACTTTGTACACATCTACCAGGTCCATTTGTTCACAGGTTTGATTCAGTTTTGTTATTTCTTTGCTGATTTTCTGTCTAGTTGATCTATCTCTTTATGTCAAGGGTGTGTTAAGGTCTCCCATTATAATTGTGTTGCTGCTTATTTGATTTTTCATTTCTATTAATATTTGTTTTATAAAGTTGGGTGTTCCCATATTTGGTGCATATATATTTAAGATTGTCATTTCTTCCTTTTGGAGTTTTCCCCTAACCAGTTTGTAGTGACCTTCTTTATCTCTTTTCACCATTCTTGGTTTGAAGTTCACATCATCTGCAAACAGAATAGCTACTCCTGCTTTTCTTTTGGTTCCTTTTGCATGGAGTACTGTTTTCTATCCTTTGATTTTCAGTCTATAAGTTTCCCTTTGGGTTGGATGGGTTTCTTGTAGACAGCATATGGTTGGATGTTGTTTCTTGATCCATTCTTCCAGTCTGTTCCTTTTGATTGGTGAATTGAGGCCATTTACATTAATGGTAATAACATATACACTGACTTGTTTTAGTCATGTTATCTTTCTTCTATGTCCGTGTCTCTTTGGCTTGTTTGGGATGGACTGGATGTGTAAGACTGCATTTTGCTCTTTCATTTTGTCATTTTCCTGAATTCCACTGTGGCAGGTGAATCCAACATGCAAGGTTAAGAGGCTCCAAAGCTAGGCAAAATTCACAGTTCACACCTTCAGCTCCCACCAAGACTACCACTGTGGCTGCTCCGTTGCTGGGCGGTGGCTGGGCAGAGCCCAGGAAGGACCTCAGGGATGCTCCAAATGTCCTGGGCTGATGGTGGAATTGACTCAGGTCCCTAACAGCAGATCTCAAGGTCCCTAGCTGCATGGCCAGGTGAAATTCGCTGTGCATGCCTTCATCTCTAGCTAGGCCCGGAGCTATGGTTGATACATTGCTCTGGGGTGGCTGGGCAGAGCCCAGGCAGGACCCCAGGGATGTTCCAAATATCCCAGGCTGATGGTGAAATTAGCGCAGGTCCCTACTGGTCTGCTTGCGAGGTACCAAGCTGCACAGCTAGGTGGAATTCACTGTGCGCACCTTCAGCTCTCGCCAGGCCCCCATCCTTCATTTCTTTATGAAGGATCACCTTCACTTCTTCAAATTGCCTTCACTTCTTCATGAAGTTCACCTTAACTATTCTATACTTATTAGAACAGTTGAGCAAACTCAGTCTAAAACTTCAGTTTTTCCCAAATTCTTGGCAATTAAATTTTTAAAAATCCTTAATGGATTTTAATAAAAATTAGTATGTATTTCAAAAATCGATGTATATTTATGTTCAAGTGTTTTCAAGTTCCAGTATAAATCCAGTCATTATACATGCTAAAACTTTCTCTTTACTAAACAAAAAGTAAATTCTGTCTTAAAGAAAACAATTAATAAGTGGTCTTAAATTTTTCCAGTTTTTTTTTGTAATATTTTGGTGAGAGTGCTAAAATATGAGTTGGATGAGTAATGAAGGGAAAACTTAGGAAATAAAAGGCAGATGGTCACTGATACCTGTTTCTGTACTGAAAGATTCTCTGTCCTGTAATAACACACTGTTGGCTCACAATAGTTTTCTTCTTCATAAATCACATCAGGAAAGCATCATTACCTTATCTCATTCCTGAATTCTATTTTTCATTATCTCCTTTAGCTAAATACTTGCCTTACTTTGCCAAGTGTTGAACTGACCATGATGTTTCTATTTGCAAATTCCAGGTGTGAATTCTAAGTTCTGGAGGGTGTTACTAATGTTTTCTGATTTCACCAAGCCACCTATGATGATGCCAGGGTCTGGAGTGGTGTCACGCATTGGTTCTTACATCATATGTCTAGGGTCCTGGGCTTGATACCCAGAACTAAGGAGCTAGAGCACTACAACGGCAGCCTCAAACATAGAGTAAGTGGAGTGTACTGTTTTAAAGAGAATATCGCTTTTTCCATAACCTATTTCTTTTTCATTTTTAAAATATTTAAAAAAATAAAAGATGCTTAAGGAAGAGAAACATTATAATACTTTAGAAATGAGACCATATTTTAAGTGAAATTAATCACATTCAGGTTTAAATATCATGTTTTCTCTTATATAGGAAGTCCAAAGTATAAATAAATTAAGGAAAAAATAAAAGATATTAAGAAACAGAGAGATAGATATCTTGCAAATATGAAGAGAACTAAGAGATGGAGGGGAAGAGAAAAAACATAAGATGTGTTTAGTCCTTGTACTGACTCCCCAGGATGAATGTAATCATTATGTACTATAAACATGTACTAATAAAAATAAAAATCACAGAAAAGGAGAGCCAACTTGTTAAATGTGGAACATAGTGAATACAATTTCTTTAGCTGGTCTGTATAAACTAATTTGAACTTCTTGGGAGAGGAAATGAAGAGAGGAGAATAAAAAAATCCAAGCTGGGTGCCTGGATATCTGTGTCCACATTGGGAAAGAGATGGTCCTACAGGTGACAAGATTGAGGTAAGCCAATCAAATAGCTGCATTTCCTCTTACCTGTGTGGAAACAAAGAAAGACCAAGTCAGAGAAGGTAGAAAGGTTATTATTTGAAACAGACCATAGAGCAGAAAGAAACATACAGCAGGAGGCCACAGAGTATTTCTGAAGAACTGTCTGGATAGCTAAAATAATATAATAGTACTTTACATATTATAATAAGTACATTGCAGTGTACAAACTTTTCAGAGGTTGTCTTGGTCCTGCAGCCTCCCACATTATTCAATTCATCCCCAAACTGCTTCTCTAAAAGCACCTCCCCCTGGTCTATTTCACAGTCAAGTAGTATTTCATTTTTCTGATATTTTTTTTCACATTTTCCTTCTCCTTTTCCATTCTGACTCCCACTTTCCACACCCCAGAACTTGTTTAGTCAAGTCAGCTTGAGTTTTGGCAATTTCTAGCAGGTTTCCTGGTTCCAAGCCCCTGTCTATCTCAACAGATACGTGTGTCTTTTCCGTTTCCATGGGTTAAAACTAAATTAGGTAACATAAAAAGTACTCAGCACAGTACCTGGGTTGAATAAATGTTAGTTATTATTTTTATTATTCCGTTTAGCAAACACATCACACAGCATTTCCACACTAGGACCAGTCACTATTTTGAGTCCAAGTATAGTCATGCAGCTCAAAGTAATGTATGGGACAGCAATGAGACACAGACACCATGATGGTCCCATAAGATTTCTGTGAAACTGAATAGTTCCTATTTCCTGGTGACAGTGTAGCTAACTTAACATTGTGGTGCAGCACATCCCTCACCTGATTGTGGTATGGGAGAGTACACAAGCTTACTGCATTGCCAGTCATGTGCAAAATACAAGACATGTAGTTATACACAAGATATAATACTTGAGAATGCTTATCACTGATAGTGTAAGGTTTATGTATTTAATAACCTATACTTTTATGTGTTATTTTAAAGTTTACTCCTTCTGCTTGTTAAGACCATAAAAGTACACTAAGTAAGCCTTGTTTCACAGGCAAAGGCCTCATACATTTCATGTCTACCTTGTCTATTAATGACACCAGGAAGTCGCAGGAAGGGATTGACCTAAATCATCTAGATTTGTGTAAGTTCTTTCTGTAACATGGACACAGTGACCATATCACCTACAGCGCAGTTCTCGGGACTTTTCCTGTCCTTGTGATTATGAATGTAATGTGTACATATATTCCATTCATTTCTATATATTGGTGCATATGAGTTAGGGATATGCACACATACAAACACACATACAGTTATGTTTATCTGTATTTACACATATATGTATGTGTTTATGTATATACACATATGTGTGTGTATATATGTGGGGAGAGAATCTTAAAGAGAAATTTATTGCCTGATCTTCTAGTCAATATGTTTCCTCTGAAATGTATGTATATCCCTTCACAATATACATTTTCATTTTTGTGTGTAGTCCTCAAATTGAACACCAACTTCAGATTTACTCTGATTCCTTTTTGAATGGGGAGGGGTTGAACAGGGTCTTAGTACATATTTCAAGCTGGATTTGTACTCACTGGGTAGTCCAGGCTGGCCTCAAACTTGGGACAATCCTCTTGCCTCAGCCTGTCAAGTGCTCTGGTTATAGTCATGCACTACCATGTCCAGTTTCAATCTGAGTCTATCTAGGATTCAGAGTTCCAATTATGGCTTTAAATTCCACACTCACATTTTATGTACAACTCTGGATCTTGAATCCCAAGTGACTTCTGGCTTTAAGTCAGTAGATTTCTTCTCAGCACTAAAGATTGTCAGTGATCAGCCTTGCCCAGCCTTCCGACCTGATTTCAGATAGGTCATGCCTCACCTCTCCAGTCCCAGCAGTCAGTCCCTCTCCCATCCCTGCACTGTCTCCTGCCCTCTCCCTTCTCCTCACTGCACCCACATCCAATTCTTGAGAATCATCTCCTGCTGCTCCCCTCCCATGTGAACTCCTCCTACTGATTTTGCTGTTTCTCATTTCTCTGCTGGAAACCTACAATCCATGTTAAGACTCTAAGGTTGTTTTCAGGTTGGTGAGAGGACATGGACCACTTCATAAATAACAAGATCTAAATAAAACAACTGGGGTTGAGATCTGAGAAAGTGAGTAAAGACAGAGGGTAGGAAGAGAGTGAAACTTACAAACCAGCTGTTGACTTAATTGGCAACTAGAGGGGGCTGGAGTGGATCCATTGTAGATTTTCTTCTCCACACAGAACCAAAAATCTAAGGAGCCCTCCAAGCTAGCTCTGGACCTAGAACTGAGGTGAGCATTTGACCTACACTGAACCACGTGATCTTCTATCTTAATAATATAATACCAGTTTACCAGATGAGAAAGCTGACTCTCAAGGAGTAACTTAAGCAAGCCATACATCTGGAGCGTTGTGTCAGGACTAAAGCCTAACCTTGCTTGACTTCTTTAGGTTGCTTTAACCTGTATTCTGTTCAGAGACTTCTGCAGAATGTGCAAATGCTAGCAACACTACTTTCTATTCCTAAATTGGTGTTACCATCAGTTATCTTTTTAATTGTCCCATTAACACCTTCATGTGGAGGTGTTTAATCAAAGCAGGGATGCCCTCAGCCACCTCCTCAGGGACTATCTAGATTTCTATGGGCTTTGATGATAAGTTCACCCCATTTGCCCTCCACAGAAGGACTTTTCCCAAGTTTCTATCATGCAGAATTCTATTGCCTAGTAAACAGAGATACTTCTTTCTGAATGTTTAGATTTCATAGAATTTTATTTATATGATTTCTGTTACATTCTGTTACATTCAAGGAATCCTGATATACTGATCTGGAGAGAGTGAAAGACACAAAGGAATTTTTGTGGGTCTAATATTTAAAATATGACCTAAATCAATCTGTAAATGTTCACTGTGCATGGAATGTGCTAATTCCTACAGAATCTTCAGTGCTCAAAAAATTCCAAATCAAACTGAAATCTCCAAATCAAAATTGAAGGAAATAGAGGTGGCTATCATTGGGTAAGATTCTAAGAAGACAGACTGAGGACATATTGTGATTTGTTTTGTTTTATTACACATAAGCCCATCAGAAAATACAACCTCTTTGAGCTAGGATAATAGCCTTAAGAATATCCTGTTTTGGCAGCTCTCAAGGAGAGACAGGGAAGAGAAAGAAGCTGCTAGACGTGGGGGACTGTTTTATTATCAAGACAGGTTACAATTGATCATATGAAACAGACCTATTTTAGTAAGACTTACTAATGTTTTAAAACTTTCTTCAAACAGCACCCCCTTCTTACTGCCTGCAATGGAGCAGGCAAATCCTCCAAATCACCTTCTATATGCCACCCTTAGTAGTTCCAGAAGTCAGGACCTCAATATCATGTTTCATACCTCCTTTGGCAAGCAAGTCTTCATCTGCTCCATGATACAGGAGAATCCAAAGGACACCCATTCAGCAAAAAGAGAAAAATCAGTTAATAGACAGCAATTTAAAGATGGAAATCCTGTGATATCTCATATATTTTGATTTGAAAAACATTTTTAGCAATAATTTCCCATTGGTCTTTCTAAAGTAAATATTTTAAGATTCCAGTCTTTCCTTACAAGTCACACTATTGTGGAAGTACTTTATTATGGACATTCAAATATATGGAAACATCACTGGAAAAGGGCAGAATCTAAGATCAATTGGTATAAGGAAAGGTTAATTGTATATTTCTCTGAGTGAAATGAGTCAGGGAGTTCAGGAAAAGAGAATGTGAATGTAGAGAGACCTTTTCTCCATCCCGGTTTCTGATCAAAATTAATGACTCATGATTAAGTTGGATAAATGAGTAAGTAATTTTAAAAATAAGGTATTATTGGAGAAATAAATGAATTTGATGTTGGAAAAATAAAAGGAGGAGTGGAAGGAAGGGGAAAAAGAATTGAAATGCAGTATGTATATGTACCAATTCCTTACAGTGAAAGTAACGATTGTGTGCTGCAAACATGTACTAATAAAAGTAAAAAAAAAAAAAAAAGAAAATTAAAAATAGGGTTTTCACTGTTTTATACAAGTTGGAAAATGAATCTACTTAAAGTTACACCAGCATTATCCAAGAAACTACCGGCCGACATTATTAGAATGACCTCTTAAGACATGACCCATTGCCCAGGAGTCCACAGATGACCTTGATCTCTCTGGTAAAACAATTCTATAAATAATGCATTAAGCATGTTCACATGCTGACTGAGTAACAGTCTTCATATTTGCTCACAAATTCATGGGGCTTCTTATGATGCTGCTTTAGTTGTCGGCATAGTAACCTTTAAAAGGTGATTACGTGCTTTCTTTTAAAAGGAGACCATACAGCCTATGAATTCCAATATCAAGCCCAGGGTTGTGAACTGTGAGAAGAGGAAGAATAACAGTCCTATAACATCAAGTTAAATGTGTGACAAGTTTGTTTTCATAAAAAGTTTATGTTTCGACTGTTTTGTATGCAACAAAAATTCTCACCAATCAGAGTATAGCCATCTTTCCAACCATTCTCGGAGGGGTTCCCAATTAGAGAATTCTGGGAGTCTGGATTGGCTGCCCAAGAATATTTACAGAAACGAAACTTGTCTCTTTCCAACTCACCAGCAGATCTCCAGATTTACACAAACACAAAGAAAAGTGATCCTCATTGTGTCAGAAGCTTTTGGCTTGGTTTTGTTTTCCTTGCAATCATTGCGTTCACTGTTCATGGGCAACATACACTGGGCTCTGGGTTTGCAACCCGTTGTCTGTGTCTAGAAAATCCAGATTAATGTTACACAAAAGCACAGTCCATCTGCTGGAAGAAGCAGAGGATTTGGGAAACAAACAAGGAGCGGAGCAGAATTGTTTTTCCACAGAAGTACATTTTTATCTTCTCACTTAGGCTTAGAGTTTGAGTCCTAAGAAATTTTCTTTTGTAATTAAACTATGCCTGAGAAACAAGAATAACAAAGAAGCCAAACAAAGCCTTCCCCCCAAAATAAACCCACAATGCCTTGAGTTTTTGATAGTGTTGAACATATTTTTTTCTTCACCAGTTTTAATTGTATATCAGCTTTTCTGAATGAACGTTGTACAAAATGAAGGGATTTTATTTGCATGTTTTATTCCATATTGCTTTGGACAAGAAAAGATTGTATGTGCAGAGGAAGGGGGAGGGGAGACATACAATATCCTCTCAAACTGGGGTATTACTGCCATCTAGCGTGAAGCCCTGTCACTCAGAAGGACAATCCAATTCAATATTTAAGAGGTCAGAGAGAGGGAAGAGAGCACTTCTGCAAAGAAATCTCTACACTGGTGCATTCACCACGTAATGAATTATTTCACGACAGAAGCATTTGTAGGTGGTCAAACAATACAAAGCAGTCTATTTCTTCCAGCTAAAAGGGAAAAACCCCAGTCACTTCTAAAAGCAAATTCTTTATGAGAAGGCACGTTCCAACTGTAAAGGTTGTTAAACAGCAGGAATGATTTATTCAGGACAGAAAACAGTCCAGATGGCCACATGTCCATGGCCTTCCTCAAGTTGGTCACGTTCACACAAATAGCCAGGCAGTTTTGATGGGGTCTTAGTTTCCTTTCAAGCTTGTAATGATGTATGAGGAAAACAGTGTTCGCCATTCATACCCCTAATATATGTGCTGGTGATAGAAAACAGTATTCAATAGCCAAAGATTCACTGTGCAATATTTTAAATGTTAAACCTAACTGCAAATCATGAGGCAGAATAATGAAATCTTGGCCAATACTTTTATTTATTTTTGCTTCACATGACCCAAGCATTTACATAAAAGGAAGGAATAATAACAGGCCCAACACCTCCCTTCCGTAACATTCTTTCAGCCTCCTCTGCTGTCAAATTTGTGCCCAGGTCTGGAGTTAGAAATTGATCTCCAGCACCATTTCTCCCACTCATTGTAGAGCAGTTCTTCAGTATATTTCTCTAACTGTAACTCCCTCCAGCCCCAGCAACATTCACACACATCTCCATCCTCAGAGGTATGCAATCTTATCAGTTAAGAACATTGGTGCTTTGGTTATATTACAAACCTATGTCTTTCAAAGCTCCAAAGGCAGAGACCAGCAGGGATAATGAGAACTAATTTGGAGAATCATAAGTGTAAAACCTAAGTTCAGTGGAATTTTAAGTTATTACCGATGTCAAAGTAACCTAGAACTGCAGGCTATTTTTGCTGGTTTCAAAAATGACCTGTACCTCCAGGTGTCTTAAATGAAAAATTCACTTTTGTCTCACATTGGGACCAGACCCCCTGAAAGACAAAGGCACTGCCTGCTGCTGTGCTCCTGGTGGAGACAATGGGCCAGGAGGACTGGCTGACACCACAGCCACACTGGCAACACGTCCAGCTTTTCAGGAAAGCCTCTGGATAGAAACTGTCAGTGGGATGTCCTTTGTTGAGTTTCTGTAGGGAATCTGGGTTTGAGAGGGAAATTCAGGTGTGTTTTCTGCTGTGATTTTCTTTACCTTTAGACCAGGAAATCAGTAGAGGGAGATTATGCATAGGTGACAGCATGATTATCACATGATTAAAAATCGAGGGTCAGATGCATTGGTTCTGAGTATTATTTACAAGTATGTTACAAAGATTATGCTCCTTTCCACTTGGCAATGAAAGAAAAGAGTAATGCAATTGTATTTGTTGGGGAGGCTGTATAAATTACACACTTGCTCTTTGTTTAGAGTCAAAATACAAATGTAAAGGTGAATCTATCGATTGATCATTAAATGCGATTGAGAAGTAAATAATGGGTTCTTCCTAGCTACTGTAGGAGTCAAATCTCCCTGCCTCATTACAGGCCCTGCCCTGGGAAACTGAACTCCCTGGAAAACACACTGTCCCCTCCTCCAACACCAAAGCCTGTTCTCCAGGGGCTGCTTGCCTCATTTTTCCTGCTGCTCCATATTTGTCCGTTTGCATTTGACATGAATAATGCTGCAACTCGGAGAAAACGCAGCCCTCTGCTAAGGCAGTCACCCAGCTTTTCTAGGATTAATCACGGACTAAAACACTAAATAACATACTGATATATTAACTCCATTAAAATCTAATTCAATGGCAATAACTTTTAGAAAGCCAAGAAAGGGCTTATGAAGAACATAGTGAGAAAAGTCCAGAAAAAGGTAAATCAATGTACCTGCTGAAAGTAAATCAGAATTAAAGACAAGACTATGAATTAAAACAGACTAGGCTAGAGTCCCAAAGCTGGTGACAAACTCATGTGTTCTTGCCAGGTTTACTTTCAAATTTCTGTATAACTAGAAGCTAGTGGTAGGGATGTAGTCCTGACTGATGAGAGGTTTTCAAATGTTCTGGCAGCCAATTGAAAAGTTAGGCAGC